>VZUI01001287.1:0-72336 GCA_013401135.1 Cettia cetti
CATGTTCTTGCGGAGCGGCTGCCGCCGCCTGCCGCTGCCCCCGGCGCCTCGCCCCGGGCACCGCCGGGCGGGCAACGAGGTCGGGGCAGCGGCGGCGCCGCGCTACGAGGTGGTGGTGATCGGCGGGGGCCATGCGGGCACGGAGGCGGCGGCGGCGGCCGCTCGCGGCGGGGCCTGCACGCTGCTGCTCACGCACAGGATCGGCACCATCGGTACCGCCGCGGGTGTCCAGGGTGGAAGCTACCGCGGGCGCCTGGGGTCTCCACGGCGTGGGGGGAGCGGCGCTGAGTCGGGGAGGTCGCGGGAGCCTTTGGGCGGTGCTGAGGGTGTCCTTGTGTCATTGCGCAGGTGAAATGTCCTGCAACCCGTCCTTCGGTGGTATCGGGAAGGGACACCTCATGCGGGAGGTGGACGCCCTGGACGGGCTGTGCGGCCGCGTGTGCGACCGCTCCGGCGTTCACTACAAGGTGCTGAACCGCAGCAAGGGCCCGGCCGTGTGGGGCCTCCGCGCGCAGATCGACCGCGGCCTCTACAAGGAGAACATGCAGGTGAGGGCGCCGCGCCGGGCGGACTCTCGGCTGCCGGGAGTCGGGATACGCGACTGAGGATTACGACGGAAGGGGCTGTGTTTTGCTTTTCATTACTTACCGCTTAAACCTAGATACCTTTATGTTTGGTACTTTGATGGCAGTGTAAGTTGTTGAAGCTCAGCATAAACAGTTCTCTAGTGTTTTAGGTACAGGCCAGGCTTCATGACCAAATAGTTTATTTGAGCTAAAACTTTATGTGAATGAAAACTTCCACCTGATAGATCAGGATAGTAGCATAACTGAGTGTCTGCTAAACGACCTGGTAAGAATGGAAGTGGATAATAGATGTTTCAGAAATCAGCAGGGTTTGGGGTTGCCCATATGTCTCATAATTTCCTAGATTTTTGCAGTAACTCCTTTCATGACAGAAAGAAATCCTTAACACACCACTGTTGACAGTTCGTGAGGCATCTGTGGAGGATCTTCTCTTGACAGAGCCAGAACCAGGCCGCCCTGGGAAATGCCAAGTCACAGGAGTTGTTCTGGGTATGTGCTACTAACCCACTAAGTACCTTTAGTTACTCCACGCTAAGAGCAGCCTTTGAGGTAAACATTTCTGATTCACTGATGAGAAAGGTGAATTATACAGTTCTAATTATATAATTAATTATTCTAATTCTGTGCAATTAGTGAGAAAAATTAATTAGCCAATAGAGCTGGTTTAGGTAAAGGGTGAACTAAACCAGGTTAATATATGTAATACAAAGTAATACAACGTAAAAAATATACTGGATTGGTAGTATACTGGGACATTAGCTAAGTTAATTTTCTTCAGGCTAGTGATACTGTATTCCATGTTGTGTTTTGAGATTTTATTTGGTCAATGGTGTATGCTGCCCTCAATGTTACAGGACTGTGGGGTCCTATTAATAACAAGCTTGTACTTCATTTCCCCTGGCTGTTCTAATAAATAAGCTTTCCAAAGTAAAGGCCTGGATATGTATTTTCCCAGGAGTGGTTTTCTTTGTTTGGGATAACTTGCTTAGGAATAATAAATATACAGAAATTACTACATGCTGCTTACTGTAATTATTACTATTGATGCTTTTATTATGGAAATGCTACTATTTATAATAGAAGACAGATAAACCCCCAGTGAACACTGTTAGTCTGGTTTTAGACAGAAGCACCAGAATTCCGGGGCTTTGTTAATACTAAATGTGTACATCTGTGAAACCTTGCTGTTTCAGGGGATGGGAGCACAGTGCATGCTAGGAGTGTTATCCTGACCACCGGGACGTTTCTGAGGGGTATGATCCACATCGGACTGGAGATGCACCCGGCGGGGCGGCTGGGGGACCAGCCAGCCATCGGGCTGGCTCACACGCTGGAGAAGCTGGGATTTGCTGTGGGCAGGCTGAAGACTGGGACACCGCCCCGACTTGCCAAGGATACAATTGACTTCAGAGGTCTGGGGGAACGTCCAGCTGACAACCCTCCAGTGCCGTTCAGCTTCCTCAGCGAGGCCGTGTGGATCAAGGTGGGATAGCGCCTATCAAATCCATAGAGCCAGGGGGGGAGTGGTTCTGGGAACGTCACGCTCATCATCGGCCAGGGAGTTGGTGGCTGGGAAGGGTTGCTGGGATGTATTTGTACTGGAGGTGTTATATTTTTGGGGACTCTGAGTGTGAGGGAAAAGTTACTTGTGCTCTTTTGAAAGCAAATACCTTTTTACTCTCACTTCTCAATTTGAGAACTGAACTTTCTTTACTTCTGGAGTCAGAGTTTTGTGAAATGTGATACTGGTACTAGTATTATTCTTCATGTGCTGGTTACATGGTTACAAAATCTTCCATTATTACACCTGTATTGTGGAAATTTACAGTGTCTGGGTTCTTATCTTTAGCTCTGGAATAAGGTTAAAATGCTGAAATTAGAAATCATTTGTAGTATTGGCTAGAAGAACGTATGGATTCATCTGCAGAGCTGAGAGGCGGCAGGTTAACTTAAAAGTAACTTAAAAGCAGAAGAGGTTTCTGAAGAAAATCTTGGAAAATTGGCTGTTTTTACATAATGTAGCATAGAGTTAAGTATCAAGAGTTTAATATGCCCCAGAGGATATAGGAATTGCAATAACCTTTTATAATCAGCATGGGGCAAAAGTAGTATCACTTGAAGTCCTTGGTATGTGTATGAGATGTTTTGAAACAATGAGTTTTAAATCTAACAGCAAAAAGCTGTTAGACAAACATTCCTAATAACAATTTTGAGTCAAAATTGAGAACATATTGGGAATTTATTTGCTGTAAACATGTTCAAAGAAACAACAATTTTCAGACATTTATATATGTTATAACATCCAGGGGTTTTTATAGACGCTCCCAGAAGTCTGCCCAATTTACTGCATTATGGTATAGGTGTTCAGTTTCTTTTATTACTACCAGAATATCTCATCTTAGTTTAATGGATAACCCAGGTTTTATCCAGCTGAACAGTGTTTTATTAAATTTGCTGTCCTGGTTAGACAATTAATATTGATTAAGTTTTCTGGGCCCAGGCCTATGAATTAGCTCCCTTGCTCCACCTGCAATGTATTAATCGAGTTTTCTGGGGTTTATAGACTTTTGACTCCTTAACTTTCTCAAGACACTTTCTTGCTCTGTGGCATCTGATTCATCTCAAGTTATGTGACAGCCGTTAAACGATTCTTTATTAAATTTTGATCTTCAACTGTAGATTAAGTTCTCTAAGGGGTATGGGTCCATAGAGGTCCTTTCTGCAGGTGCAGTGAGATGATTTCTCAGAGTTTTGTACTGACATTCAGCCAACATAGATCTAAATCAAAATCACAAGACTCTTGGCTAGCTAATATATAACTCACTGGCAGTTTTAAAGAGTTATCACTATTTTGAATGTGAGTCTGTTGAATCTTTTTCATAAAAATCAGTGGAATACTTTACTTCACATGGTGAGGTTTTTTCCAAACTTGAAGGTTTTCATGTTAATTGCAGAGTTTTGAGGTTTGGTTTTTTCCTCTCTGAGAGAATTCTTTTCTTCACCAAACCCATTAATTGACTGTTAGCTGTAGGCGCTGCACTTATTCTTCTAACTCCAGAGCTTTTTTTCATTTGTGATCAGTTTGAATGCTGTGATGTAACATGTTGATTTAATGGGAATATCCATCCTGTAATTAGGAATATGGCATATAAGAAAGAACTTGAATTCCAGACTCCCAAGTTCCATCCTGTTCTCGTTCTGCTTTTGGGCATGTTGCTCAAGCTCTCAGATCGCTCATGTTTGGTGTGTACAGTGGGTGTGACAGCGCTGCTGACCACTCCCAGGAGTGAGAGCCAGCCATCATGGGAAAGGTCTTGGAGATCTCCGAGTTATTTAGTAAGGATACGATGTTGTGACCAGATTAACTTAGGCCAAGCTTTGGCCTCTTCCAGCCGGAAGATCAGCTGCCCTGTTACCTGACTCACACGAACCTGAAGGCCCAGCAAATTATCCGCGATAACCTCCACCTGAACAACCACGTCAGGGAAACAACCAGGGGCCCACGGTGAGTGTGTGGCATCATGCAAGGCTGTCAAGGGGACAGCCTGTCTGTTTGGAGCTGTGGGTCTCTCCTGCTTCAGTTCTGGCAAGTAACTTTTTCTCCATGTCGGGTGCTGCTCATGGCTGTTTACTGTTGCAGGTACTGTCCCTCTCTTGAATCAAAGGTTCTGCGCTTCCCAGATCGAGAACATCAGGTGTGGCTGGAGCCCGAAGGCTTGGAGTCCAATGTCATTTACCCCCAAGGCATGTCCATGACACTGCCTCCTGAGCTCCAGGAGCAGGTGATCAAATCTGTCCCAGGCTTGGAAAAAGCCAAGATGTTACAGCCAGGTGAGGAGGTTGAATATTTTTGAATCTATTGGTCATATTTATTTACTAGTTAATGAAAAGCAGGTTTTGTTTAGAGCATAGAAAGGAAATATGAAGCAAAACTGTTTCCTGGATGCAGTGATTTTTCCTTTGCTTGTTCAGAAACCATAAATAGAATTGATAAGCCATTCTGCTCCACTGATTGCGTTGTCAGTCCCTCCTGTAACACCTGCCTTGCTGTGTGTCACAGGCTATGGGGTGCAGTATGACTTTTTAGACCCCCGGCAACTGACTGCTTCTCTCGAGTCGCGTCTTGTTCAGCGCCTCTTCTTTGCAGGCCAGATAAATGGCACGACAGGCTATGAAGAAGCTGCAGCTCAGGTGGGTGAATCTGACTGTTGTATATTCAGCACTCAGAAAGGAATATTACCTAGTGTGCTCATGAGATGTCTTACTTATGTTGCTCACCCTGATTCCAGACTTGGCTAAGATAATTTTACTTGTATCTGTACAAGTATCTGCAGTTGCTGTCACTAAGGTTGCAGTAATAGTAATTGAAAGTCCTGTCAAGAGTTTCAGCATGGAGACTGTGAACTAGGTATAATTGAAAACATGGGAATTGTCTCCAGACACATCAGCAGGGGCCAAGAAGCCCTTCAGACACTCATAATGTCACAAGAAGGAAACAAGCTGGCCTACTGGCACAGACTGTTGTATTTTCCTGGGTATGGTTTGAGGTTGGAGCCTTTGGGGGCAGATGTGCTGATGTTGTTGGTAAGAAGAGACCGATGGGTGCTTGTTTTGTTCTGCCTGTGCAGGGTGTGATTGCTGGGATCAATGCTTGTCTGCGGGCTCACGGCAAGCCCCCGTTCACCGTCAGTCGCACTGAGGGCTACGTGGGCGTGCTGATCGATGACCTCACCACGCTGGGCACCAGCGAGCCCTACCGCATGTTCACCAGCCGCGTGGAGTTCCGCATGTCCCTGCGGCCGGACAACGCCGACGCCAGGCTCACTCACAGAGGTGTTCTCCTGTGGCAGCTCTTGCACTGACCAGCCCTGCCTGGCGGGAGACCTTTGTCTCATGCACCACCTGTCTCTGCAGGGTTTGAAGAAGCTGGGTGTGTGTCACAGCAGCGGTACGAACAAGCGGTTAAGATGAGAGCTGCGTTAGAGGAAGGGATCGCAACACTAAAATCGCTTCAGTTCAGCATATCCAAATGGTCCCAGTTACTCCCAGGAGTTCCCATAAGTAGCAATCGCAGATCACCTGCCAGGTAAGGGTTACACCTGGAGCTTTCTGGTTTGACCTATGTTTGCTTTAGCACATCTGGCTAGTGGTTTCACAGCATTTGTCCATCCTTCCTGAAGCTGTCAGTACTCCAAGATTCCAACTTTACCACCTTCAGAGGACACACATCTGATGTTTGTCTGTAGAATAAGCATGACATTGGTGTTTCTACTAGTCCACGTTTCCTGTTGCTGACATGTGCTCTTAAAGCAAGGGAGTGCTCCACTGGCCCCAGACAGCTCTTGCTGTCCTTACACAAAGTCACTGGCTGGGAATGGTTTTGCAGTGGGTTGCAGCTTTGCTAAAAGCTTGGTAAAAGCAGCAATTGATTCCAGGCTGGTGTCAGATGGTAGCTGTTCTTGTACACAAAAGCCCTTACTCCCCTTACTCATACTTTATCTCATCTTTTCTTCTCTGTTGTTTTAAATCAATGACTAAGACGTGGCTGACAGTCTTGTCTCTTCTGTCTTGCTGTAAATTTATGTGAGGAGTCTCTTCAAGAGTTTAGCAGCTCTTCTGTGTACTGAGAGGAGATAGTAGGGAGTTGAGCTTGGCTCTGCAGTTGTTCTGGCTTAAGCTAAGAACTTTGTACCTTTGAGCTTGGGATAGCCGTAAATCTGCCTTACAAGTGTGACTCCTTTTTACCATAAATGTTTACTCTTGTTCTCCACAGTGCCTTTGACATCCTTCAATATCAAGGTGCCAACATGGAGATACTGGCAAAGGCTATCCCAGAGCCCCTGGGCAAGCTTGCTCAGTGGAGAGAGCTGGCAGAGAGACTGAAAATAGAAGGTAGAGTACAAGGATTAGGCTCTCTTGTGGTGATCTGTATATGTTTGTTCAGTAAGGGGAGAGCAGTTGTCCTTGTGTGTTTCATGTTGCTGCTTAGAGAAATGAAACACTCAGATCAGAGTGTGAACTTTCTACCATAAGCCACAGCCCATTTATGCACTCTGTTTCACGCTGTAGGTAAGATCACTCTTCGGGTTTTTTTCCTCCTTACTGCCCCATCAAATAGATCATCTTTTGTTGTGATGAGACGATAGAAACAACCCATGTATCTAAATTCCTGTAACAAATCAAAGAGTATGACTTCTTCCAAAGCAGTGATGTGAACTAGGCTCTATATGAGGCTGGAAATTTCCTTAGGAACTTTTGACCATGTCAGTGGAATTTCTCATTGTGCTTCCGAGACTTCTTGCGATTGACTTGTTTCACGTGAGTATCCATCTGTGTCTGCCTTTCTTGTTCCCCTGATCACCACAGCTGCTTACGAATGGTGTGTAGTCAATCAGCAGCAGGAAATGGAAGAAGTGCGTCGTGATGAGGCGCTCCAGCTGCCAGATGACCTGGATTACTTTGCCATTGATGCTTCACTTTCCACAGAGGTGCGGGAGAAGCTGGACTCAAACCGCCCCCAGACGGTGAGAATTCAGCCTCAGCAGCGCTGAGCAGCAGTGAAATCAATGCCTTCTGTCTTCTCGAGGGGCATGGGGGTGAAAGAATCAGGGAAAGGAACACCCACAGGTTTTGATCTCATTTCTCACTAGCTCCAGTGTGCAGGTTTGATGGTGGTTAACTTGTTCTTGTCTCCATGTGCAGATTGGTGCGGTCAGCCGTATCCCTGGAATCACACCAGCTGCCATTGTTAACCTGCTAAGATTTGTGAAAACTGATCACCGGAAGACAGAGAAGCTAAAAGCTGTGCCTCAGTCTGGGGAGTGCTTCCCAGGGAAAACATACTCAGCCAAAGCAACTTCACAAAGACAGATTTCAGCGGAGTTTTCTGAAGAGGAGACAAAGTTTGTTAAAACACCTTTGTAGAGAACGGCATTGATCCTGTCAGACTTCATGGCAAGGTCCCCTGTGCTCCTGAGCCTCTTCCCAGATAACACCCATGCTGGCTGGATCCAAAGCAGTTGTAGATGGGTTCTGTGGCAGTGTCATTGCATAGAACAAAGGTGATGAATGCACAAAGTAAATGCTCAGAAACCTAAATACAGCCTGTGATTTTGCTGATTCAAATGGAGAGACAGGAAAACTGCTTTTAAAATTCCACTCATTTGGAAGACTTCGGATAGTCAAAATCTGCATCTTGTAAAGGACAGTGTTGTGTTCTTCTGAAATGAGTAAGAAATGTTACCATGCAAAGCCCGTGGCAGCACGAGAGGATTGGAGCTGAAAAGTGCGTTCCATTGAGTTCAGGACTCATGTTCATAGCTGTGCAGTGACTGTGCACAGGCTGTGTCTCTGTGGTGTCGGCCAGTAGGAGACACTTGGCTGTGGAAACGTGTGCCACACGAATATTTAAATTTACGTAGGAGACTGAATGTAAACACCACATCCTGCAGGTGTTTTTCTCTTAAAATAAATAAAGCTTATCTTGAAACTTGCTGAATAACTCGGTTATCACTTAGCTTTCAGCAGGGCCTTGCCAGTTCACTGGATTACAGTTCTCACACATAAGGTGGGCTGAGATTCAGTACAGAGCTGGGACAGGCAGCTGCACAAGGCTGGGTGCTCAGGAGGGTGGGGGACACGTGGGATCCTGCCCCATGGGTTTCAGCCTGGGCACTGTGGAGCTCTGTCTGATATGCTGTGGGCTGGGGGAGTGGGATTCTCATCAGCACTGGTCCTGCAACTGACAGGAATAGAACTTGGATTTGAGTGAGATCCAAGTCAATTGGATCAACTGAGCAATTGATTACTCACCAGCAAGACACATGGAATTCAAGCTGTTGCTGTGCACCTACCAAATGCTTGCTTGACTCAGGCAGCAGGCTCTGGTGCTGGTGTCATTTCTGAATGTCCTTTGGCTTCAGAACACATATTGATACAGTAAAATCAGAATCTTACAGGTTGGAAAAGACCCTTAAGGTCATTGAGCCCAACTATGACCCAAATATCTATAACTGTCATTTTGAAATTATGATTCTGGAAATTTCTCTGGCATATTTGCTCTAGGTGAGGGTTGCTCTCCTGTCCAGAAAAAGGAGTCAGAGACCCTTTTGTTGACAGAGACCCTGTCATGCAGTAGGAGGATGAGCAGAGTTTGCACTTTATTTGAAATGCCGTCCAACCTGCCTGAAAGCACTTCCCTGTCACCATCCACAGCTTGTGCGGAAGAGCTTAAGACACATGATCTGTAGGTCAGTTTATGTCAGAAGGGTTCAGAAAAGTGAACATCTCTCTTCTTTATATCTGTGGCCCGTTTTCCTTCCATCCTCTGCTCAAAGATTTGCTTCAACTTTGCAAGCCTTAAGTTCAGCATTAGAGAGGCAGCTATGCTTTCTGTGGACACCAGGTATGGAACATGGAATTCCAGCTATGTGAATCTAAGGGAACCCTAGATTTTCACTTCTAATCCTGTTCTGCAATCTCAAAACTGCATTTCCTAGTTCTTGTCAGCAGTCATTTGACAGGACTGTTTAGCTTTCAATAATGTGTTTTTAAAGGCAAGTACCTTGCACCTTGCTGCAAAAGGAAATACTTTCTCAGCTTTGTGTGTTAAATTTTTCTGTGCTTCTGGTGTCACATATGCAGCATAAATGAAAGGGTGATTCCACTGAGCTGAGCTGCACCAGTGTCAAAGGTGGAACAGAAGGAGGGGAGTTTTCTTACCTTTAGCAATTTCATAATGCACAGCTGTGGTCTAAGGAGGGGGAAGGTGTTCAGGGTAAATTGAAGTCATAAGCACATTTCTTCCCAGCAGATCTGTAACAATTGCTCTTTCTGTTTCAGTGTGAAGTGGGTCTTTGGCCACTGGTGAGTTCCCTTGTTAAGACAGGGTCTCCTCTGTTCACATATGTAGGTTAATGATGTTCATATTTGCTGAAATGGAAAACCTGGCATGTGCACAAGTTTGAGGACTGGCTGTCCCTCAGGTATTGGTTTCATGTGTACAGAGCTTGCCACAATATTTTGTGCTTGTTGAACAGTTCTTGTTTGAGAAGACTTTTAACATGAAAAGACATTGCTGCAAATATTCTATTCATTTTGGTAAGAAAACCAAGCACAGAAAGGCTAAATAATCTGCTTAATAGCATAAGCAGATAGGAGGGACACCTTGTGCCATCTGGTTTCTAACCACTGGGGGTTTGCTACAAGGCCCAAGGTTTGGTGTTTACATGAAGACAAAGTAAAGTGAGCTTAGTCTGTTCCAGGTCCTTCAAGAATTGCTAATACCAACAGGATGGGAAGGGCAGAACTGGAGGAGTCTGCTCTTAACATGGGTGTCTGCTTGTTTTTCCTTGTCTGTGCAGTAATGAATGGCACTTTGTTGTCCTGTAATGCTTGCTGTCACCAGGCAAGCAGGGAGGATGCGTGGTGAGGTTGACCTACCTTGTTTGCACGTACCAACTCTCCTTGTGTTCCCTGCTTCAATGTGTATGTCTCTCTTTGCTCCTGCAGCGCACAGGCCTGGTGATCAGCACTTTTTCTTCAGAGATCTACCACTCTGTCTTATCCCAGATTTTTATGACAACTTCTTTTCCTTCCCTACTGTAGTTTTCATTTCATATGGTAGTTGAACTGGACAGTTTCTCTGCCTGGGAGATAAAAACAAGAGAAAAATGGAAAGGCATTTTATGCTGGGAGACACTAAAATCTGCAAGCTTTGATGGTCTCAGTGCTGCTGGGATGTTTGCAATGGTGCACAGTGGCTGATTGTTTTAGTCCCTCCTTGGCTGGCCCTTGGCAAGCCCAATGTGCCTCCTAGGTGTGCATTTCCCTTGCACTTTGTTAAGTAACAGTCAGTTATGCAGTGGTTTTAGATGCTCAGGGGTGACCAGCTTTGATGACCATAGGTTCCAGGTTGTGTTCCTCATGTGGTGACAGGTATCTCAGGATGTCATGTAGTGGATTCCAGTAGACAGCAATCTACTGTCCCCTTGGAGATGCTGTTTCCACCAGGGAGGTGCTCTTAGTTCTTCCCATCAAATCATGGTCGATGCTGCTCAGAGTGTTTCCAGGGTGTTTTTATCTTTTGCCTTGACTTCATGGCACTACTGAGAGATAAAAGGTGTCTTTCCCCTTCATTGATTAAAATTAATGGTGTCTGGGCATTCAGATGGGAGATGGGAGACTCGCTGTCAGAGTCTGTCCAAAGATGTAATTTGCCTCATGACCGTTGCCAAGGACAGAGACTGAGACCCCCAAGGACTGGGACTGAGACCCTAAAATCCTACACAGGATTCTAGCCTGGCTGAGGTGGGATGTTTGCTGCTGCCTGCAGTTGCGCTCATTGGACCAAGGAACTGGTTCCTATGGGAACCCACGCAAGAACAATGGATGGACTGGCTGTGGTGGACTGAACCAAGCCTGCTTGCCCAGACTGCCTGGACAGGTCTGGTCCTGCCTCAGTGGCCAGGTACGGTTCGGAATGTCCCTGAGCAACGAATCCGCAACACGGGTGGTTCCCACCTTGGCTCAGTGCCCCTCACTTTGGTTCCTGCCTTGACCAACCTATAAAACCTCTGGAGACCCCCGCTCACTTTCGTGATCACCCCACGGGAGAACACCACGTCTATAGGTGTCGTCAGCCTTGAGGACTCGGCTCTCCATGTTGGTAGCTATAATCCCCTTCCCCCTCTTTCCTCTATTTCTTACTATTCTCTTTTTTCTCTCCCCACTATTGCATTTGGTGGCACTAAATAAAGGTGCATTTCTGGTTAAGCAAACTGAGTTGTCCCCTGCTGTGTCTTTTGCGCTTTGAGATCCATAAAATGAACCATCAGGTCTCCGCATACATTTGTGGACCCTGACACTTGCTTGGCAACTTCTATTACATAAAGCGGGGGGAAAAAAAGGATTGATTCTTGATCTGGTGTTTTACTGACAGTGATGCTTTGGGGAAACAAATTGTGCTTTTGTCTCCTTTCTAAATTGCTGAACAGGTTTAACACTTCAAATGTAGTTTTGAGGGAGGAGACTGATGTGGATCTCCACCAGAGGATCTCTGACTCTATACTCACCATTGTGTGGTGGCCATGCCTGGTGCCTGGGCCTTGACCTCTGTGCCGAGGAATGCAGTATTGGCAAACCTGTCCTGAAAGCTGGAGGTTGCACCTTCTTCACCTCTTTGCAGACCTGGCTGTTTTGACAGCCTGTGATGTCTGCTTGGGGTGCTCAGCCCTGAACAGGCACATGCATAGCCTCAGCTTCCCTATCTGTGCCCCTGCTGCTGGAGTGGATCAGCAGAGCCACACGTGTGGGCTGCAAAGGGTTCCTGGGAGGAGCAAGGCTCAGCAAAAGCCCAGGCTGTGAGAGACAGAGGTGGAATGAGTGAAGGGGGAAGGTGTTCCTGTCCAGCATCAGCTGCAGCTCCCAGCACAAGCCCCGGCAGAGACATTTTCAGGCACCGCTGGGTGATAAACACACGCCGTTCCTGTTCCGGGGGACTTCGGGCTGGATGTGGTCAACTGAAGAGCAGGCACGGAGCCAGGTGGGAAATGAGCTCACTCTGCGTTACAGGGCAGCAAGAAGAGAGGGGAGGGGACAACAGCCTCGTGACCAGTTTCTTCCCTTGCAATCTACTGTTTAACTTGAAAATTGCCGTGCATGACCAGGTGGTGGCCTGTGTCACACGTGTACAGGATTTTTGGAGTCACAAGTGGAACGGCTGCTGTGCCTGGTAATGCTGAGCTGGCGCTTCAGCGAGGTTCTGTCCTTGTCCCACTGCATCTCGGGAGACTTTGGCCAGGTAGCAGGTGACAGGGCTGGCTTGGTGACATTGCCCCGGAGCTGGCTGGTGGACAGTGGTGGGTGTCAGGCAAGAGCTGGAAGTGGCTGTTCAGGAGCAGAGTGGTCACGTCACAGGCAGTGATCTCAGTTCTGGCAGTGCCACGTGTGTAGCAGTCTGGGGAATGCTGCCCAGCAATGAGTCGCAGGAATTTCCCTCACAAGGAAGTGACTGCAGTAGAGCACGGCCCCCATTCAGGGTGGTTTTCCTTCTCCCACTCCCGGGCCACATACATACAGCCCCTCCTTCTCCAAAGAATTAGGGTACTGTAATCCATAAAAGTGCTTTAGCAGCAGGCTAGGTGATACTAGTTTTTGTTACTAGTCAAACCAACTTAAATTCATCAATTCCTTCTTTTTTTTTCCCTCTGGAAAAGGCTATTAAAGGACTTGTTTTACATAGAGACAACTCAACATCAACAATCCTACATCTCTTCCTCCAAAATACTAATTTTGGAGTCCTATTAGCAGAACCACAGCCTAGCTTATAAACTAAATATTCGCTTATAAACTAAATATTAATGAAATATTAATGAAATATTTAATGAGAATGATATTTAACAAATAACAAGAATGAATATGTATAAATAGTAACTAATTATCAATAACTAAATATTAATCATTTGGGGGGCATTTCACTTTGTTTACTAAGGAATTAGCTTAGAATCCCGCTTCAAAATAGGAACCACAGATTTTAAGGAGTCTGGCAACCACAATTATATATTTTAAAAAAACCCTAGACACCTTATTAATTTATGTAGATGTATATATATGTTATATATAATGTGTGTGTATCTATATATACACACACATATTTAAAAAAATGGGCATTTTGCTTAAGATGTGCCCAGGTGGCTGCACATAAGAGAAACCTGAAACTACCTTTTAAATTTCAGCCCTACCTGCAATCAGTCCCCTCCAGTAGGGGACTTTTGTCTTGCCTTTCCAGCTCTGCGCAGGTTTGGAGTCAGCAGCTTCACCAGCTGTGCTGAGCAGTGCAGAATAGGCACCTGGGGTGGGGAAACGCTGTGGCTCTTCCCTTTGTATTAAATAATCCAGATTTTACTGGGCTGAAAGGGAAAATGTGACTGTGACTGCTGCTGGCAGGACAGGCAGGGCCCTGAGTAAGGGGTGAGCTGGCTCTGCTTATTTCCAGTGATTGTGTAATGCCAAAAATTTAGCATATTAACCCATGGACTAGGCCTGAGGTAGCAGATGCCTTTGCAGGAGGATGTCCAGGGCTCTGGGTTGCTTTGCTGAGAAGAGCCAGGAGAAAGCCTTAGCAAGTACCTCAGCACACTGAGGGCAAACCTGTTGTTACTGCATCCTTAGAATCACGCCCTTGGTCCATGGGGATGATTCACTAATGAGAGCTGAGGTACCTTCCAACTTGTTTTGCGTTTTTCAAGGAAGAAATAAGCAAAAGCTGCACAAATTCAGAGCTGTTAAGCACGGCTGCAGCTCCTTGGCTGACAGCCTGCATGCAGCCTGCTGCTGCCCCACCGTCCCCCCACCCACAGGCCAGGGACCCTTCACCTGGGTATCCCACTCTGATTTATCTCCACCTTTCTTCAGCACATCACTCAGCATCTTCCAAGGATAATATGGGTTCAGCTGTCACCGTCCCAGTACAGAGAAGCTGGCAGATTTGAATTATGTTGTGTAAATATTTGAAACATAAAAGGATTAAAGAATTACTGATAGGCAGCCAGGGAAAGTAACCTAATTTTTAAAAAAGTAGGAAAAAATGTAATTGACTTACAATGCAGAAATAAACTGAAGGGACTAAAGAGGACCCAGAAAAGGTTAAAAACCCCACAGCTTCTGTTCTGCACCTTGGAAAACAATATAGTTTTGATATCTAGGTTTTTCTTCAGCTCTTTTGTACCCTGGGTGCCCTCTTCTTTCTCCTGAAGTTGTTTCAGGCCTCTCCTTGGTAAGCAGGAGCAGCATTGCAATAGAAGGGCAATTTTGCCCAGTATTATCTTCCATGGTCACACTTTAT
Organism: Cettia cetti; assembly: GCA_013401135.1. Taxonomy (NCBI): domain Eukaryota; kingdom Metazoa; phylum Chordata; class Aves; order Passeriformes; family Sylviidae; genus Cettia; species Cettia cetti. The sequence continues at coordinate 14,431 of VZUI01001287.1, forward strand.
TCCTCTGTTTAGCTTATGGTTTGGCTATTATTTAAGGTTTGCAATTTCAAAAAACAAAATTCCTAGACAGGAAGCACTATTTGGTGCACAGATGACATGAAAAATTCGAGTTATTGAAACTAATAAATTCAAAGGTGTTAATACTCTCAGGAATTTACAACTTGCAGTGCAATGTGTGAGAGAGAAGCTCTTGTAGAAAAGGAGCTTTGGGTGAAGCAGATGCTTTGAGCAGGACCTCAGGGTGCTGTTGGGAAGGCAGCTTATCAGCCCTCCCACTGCATCCTCCACCCCACAGCCTCCCTCTGGGCACTACATAAACATAGAACTAATAGAAACTAAAACTAGGTGGGTTGTATTCATCAGACTGAACTTATATGGCTCCTAAACAGATAATCATGTAGCACTGAGGAAAATAATTACCCCTGTACAGTACTAAGTTTGTCTCTACATGGTTTATCTTGGCCAAATCTAAAATTTAAAATATGCATTTACAGAAAAATTTTTTCAAAATTTGTCAATACATTTCAAAATACACTGAGACAGCTAAATTCAGAATGTGAATTAGTCTTTCATTTGCAACTTGAGTAAAGTTATTCCAGTAATTAGCCTTGTATAAACTGATCTGAGCTGAGTCCATTTTATTCCAGCCTGAACTATCCACCTTGAGAACAACACTGAGCAAGAAGTTACTAAAGTGGTATCAGCTATGACTGCACTGCTCCCTTTCCTGACAAAGACCAGCCAGCTTTTGCCCTCTCTTGTGCCCCAGTACCTCACCACATACATTTCTGGAATATTTGTGTATTTAAAGTCCTCTGGGCTACCAAAGCACTCATCAGCTAGAGAGGAAACATTCACAAATGCCAGACTTCAGACAGTTTTCTGCCTTCAGAGCTGGCTCCATCACCACAGCAGCACACGGTCACATTTCTGTATGAACACCACCAGCATTGCAAGACAGTGAGGAAAGTATTAAGGACAGCTGTAAAAGTTGCTTAAAGAAATAAGAAGTCAGAAGACAATTAGAGTTCTCAACTAAGAACATTTATTAAAAGTTTGATTGAAGTAGTTTTATTCCCAAATTCTGTTTACAAAAGTCTAACAATTTCCCCAGGTAGTCAGATTAATAAAAGAACTGAGATGGCATTACATTAGTGCATAGAAAGCAAATCTGGTCTATAAAAGTTAAAGTAAAAAAGAAAACCAAATATGTAAAATTTAGGTTTTAAATACATGAAAGCAATTGCTGACATTGCAGGCGGAGCATTCCCAAGTGTTTTCCTGCACACAGGAAGTTGTTAGATGCAATACTGCTCTTTAGGGTTTTTTTCCCTGCTAGAAGCAGGACAAACTCTGCAGCTGTCTCTGGCCCTGCTCTTCGGCCCGGCCATTTTAACGTGACCCAGCCTCTCAGCAGCTCTGGCAGTTGATCTGATCTATGCCAAGCAGACCTAAGGGCCTCTTGGCACTGCTGGGTCCCGGCACTCCCTGCTGCATCACACCTTGTTTGCCCGAAGGACTGGTATGAGTTGCTTACTACAAGCCCATTTCCAAACTACCATGGAGCAAGTACACCCAGCCACAGACCACCCTGTGCAACGTGCACAGAGGCACTCCAGACTGGGAGTTGCATATCCAGGCCACGGCCGGCCAAGCCAAACATCCTGCGCCTAACAATGGAATGTGAAGGAAATCTAACCAACGCAGAGCCACGCTGAAGGCAGCCTGTGCCAAACCTGCTTTGCTTTTCACCCACATCACAACTTTGCTGAACCAGTTTGAAGCTTCTTGGAAAATATTTAGCGGTTTAACTGAAAAGCATGCTAAGATTTGGCAAGATACTTCAAGCTTTATTATGGCAACAGTAGGTCTGCCTCCATTTTGAAGTTTATGTACTTCCTGTTGCCTTGGGAACACTAACCAACCTCCAGAAGCAAATTTAAGCAGCTGAGATTACTGAGTAACACAGCCTGCTAAGAAGCTCTAGCCCTTGCTTCCACTGTACCTTCAAAAACGGTGTGTAATGCTCCGAGGTTTCACTGCAGTTAAGACACAGGTGAGCAGAAAAGGAGAAAAGACCCAAAGAGAGCATGAAAATGAGTAACAGCAGTTCAGACCTATCCAAGCAGTACAGATATGAGCTCCTGCAGAACAAGCACACAGCTGGAGAAGGAAAGGAAAACAAACGAGAATACAGCTGTTACAGGCAGAACAAACATACTGGTGTCATGGAACAAGTCCCTCAAAGATACCAAATTCTTTTTGACCTTTTGTGGTGATGCTGTGGGGAAATCATGTGAAAGGTTAGTAAAACAGCTGCACCATTATGCAAGTCAGCTCTGATTATCCATTAACTGCTTGCCCCATTTACCAATTTACCAATAGCAAGGCTTCTATGCCAGAATTTTAATTATTACAACCAGTATCCCTATAGCCCAGAACATTCTACTTGGGCTTATTTGTCTAGTGACTAATATTAGTTTGGACTAGATACCCAAGTCCCCTTTAACTGACTGTCCAATCCAAATTTTTCAACTGTTGTTAAAAAGATAGCACCTTGTGCCACTGTGCCATTTGGTGCAGGGTACAATGGTGGTTTACTCAGAGTGCATAAAAGTGTATTTCTAGACAAAAGTTTCAGATTTGGCTATTCAGTGTATTACTGTATATATGAAAACATTTATGTAAAGAGTTTAATCTTTAAAGAGCTACACAACAGTTAATCAGTTCTCCAGGAAAAAAAAAAATCTGGTTCTGCTTTTGACTAGAAAAAAAATCAGTATATAAAATGTTGGAAACCCAACAATAGATTCTTTGTAACGTAATTTTTTTAAGGTTAAATGTGTTCATTCTTACTTTTTAATGTAGACTCTTGGTTTATTTGATGCATCACAGAATGCAACAAAGTACTGTTAACTGCTACCTGGTATTTGAGCAATCCAATCTAAAAATAGTTTTTGAAGAAAGCACCAGAAAAGTTATTTAAGGCTTAGATCAGTTAAAAACGTAAAACCTGCAGCTGAATTTTGTTCTACTTTTCAGAAACAAGTAATTTTGAGTATTTGCTTTGTAACTTCTGAACATACTCAAGTAACAATGATCCTTTCTTATCCCACCACATCTAGATACAGGTTTTGCCATGAAACTCAGCGTTAACCCAAAGAACACAGAGACATAGCATTGAACTTCTGTTTTAATGGTCTCAAATTCTGTGACAGATTTTTGGTCAAGTTTCCATTTTAAAAAATTTATCGATTTTAAAGACTAATAACTTAAACTGCCACGAAACAAATGGTCCACAAACATTCCTTTCCTTCTGAAGCTTTTACGATGCATTGTAATCATTAACCAGTCTTTTGCTATTAAACTTAAATGGCCAATTGAGACAAACAGTTCTGAGACCGTTCTTCCACCACTGATTAAGACTGAGGTGGCAGCTGGTGTACAGAATTTTCATTTAGCCTTCTGGGCCTTCTGGGCAGACTTTGTGACCTTGCCAGCTCCTCCAGCCTTCTTGTCAACTGCCTTGATGACACCAACCGCGACCGTCTGCCTCATGTCACGCACGGCAAAACGACCTGAAAGCAAAAACACGTTTTATGACTTTTGTCTGTGCTGCCTCATTCACAGCCCCATTTGCAGAGGCAACACACAGGTGGTGTAAACGTGCCAGTGCTGCTCTGGAACCAGACAGGGACAGAGGCATCACCTTTCTGCAGAGTACCTCTCCCTGTACTAATAAAGCCTTGGTTCCTCTTCTTATTTTTAAAGTCACAGCTTTCATCAGCGTTTCACAGACCACACTTCATCCTCCTACTAGAAACTGAGGAGTGTCTTTTTCAAAGACCAGTATTAATGTGCCTTACCGAGAGGAGGATAATCAGAGAAGCTCTCAACACACATGGGTTTGCCAGGAATCATATCAACAATGGCAGCATCTCCAGATTTCAGGAATTTGGGGCCATCCTCCAGCTTCTTGCCAGAACGACGATCGATCTTCTCCTTGAGCTCAGCAAATTTGCATGCAATGTGAGCAGTATGGCAATCCAGCACAGGGGCATAGCCAGCACTGATTTGGCCAGGGTGGTTCAGGATAATGACCTAAGAAACAAAGAAAGCCAAGTTAGAAGAGAATTTTGAACACCGACGTGTTTCGACAAAGCCAAGCAGTTAGTGAGATTTGCTTTGATCAAACAGAACTCAGAATACAACTCTATGTTACTTTATAGCTTAGCCTAACAAAACTCCTATTTTGGAATACAAGAGCTACATTCCCAACATCCCTGAACTGCTACAAAACATACCTGTGCAGTGAAGCCAGCAGCTTCCATGGGAGGGTCATTCTTGCTGTCACCAGCGACATTACCACGGCGAACATCTTTCACAGACACGTTCTTAACATTGAAGCCAACGTTGTCACCAGGCAGAGCTTCACTCAGGGCTTCGTGGTGCATCTCAACAGATTTCACTTCAGTTGTTACATTGACAGGGGCAAATGTAACCACCATGCCTGGCTTCAGAACACCGGTTTCCACACGGCCAACTGGTACAGTACCAATGCCTGCAAGCAAGAAACAACAGCACTATTATTTATTATTCAGCTTAATGAATGCATGCCCTTATGGGGGGAAAAAAACCCACTTGAGACAAGAATTTTAATTTTAGACTTGGAAAAGCAGCTCTTGGGCTAAAGCCTGCATTTCTGGCCCATAGATCAGCAGTTGCTGGCATGTGAGCAGCATTCCAGAGAACACATACCGCCAATTTTGTACACATCCTGAAGAGGCAGACGCAGAGGTTTGTCAGTTGGACGAGTTGGTGGCAGGATGCAGTCCAGGGCTTCAAGGAGGGTGGTTCCGCTGGCACTGCCATCCTTACGGGTGATCTTCCATCCCTTGAACCAGGGCATCTAAAATGGAAACAAGCCCACGTTAATCTGACTGCCAAATCTAATGGTGCAAGGCTGGAAAAGCCCAAGTGGTATCCCTTAGCATTATCTCAATTTACTGTTACAGAGTAGTAATTTTTTATGTGTTAGGATTTATCTTGGGCCATAGAACTTCCCAAACAGAACTATTACAAAACCTGTGCATTTTATCATTGCATTGCATAATTGGTTTTAACAATCCTAAGTTTCATGCTTTAATAGAAATAAATGCCAAACCTACGTTAGAGCTAGGCTCCAGCATGTTGTCACCATTCCAACCAGAAATTGGCACGAAAGCCACAGTGTCTGGGTTGTAGCCAATCTTCTTGATGTAAGTGCTGACTTCTTTGACAATCTCTTCATATCTCTTCTGGCTGTAGGGTGGCTCAGTGGAATCCATCTTGTTGACACCAACAATCAGCTGTTTCACACCCAGGGTGTAGGCCAGAAGGGCATGCTCACGGGTCTGCCCGTTCTTGGAAATACCAGCCTCAAATTCACCAACACCAGCAGCAACGATCAGGACAGCACAATCAGCCTTTGAAGAGAAAAAAGCCCTCACTATAATGCCTGTGTGGAAGTCAAAGTACTACAGGAAGCCCCCTAACCAACCAAGGAACCACCTTCCTGAACTCCCCAAATTCTACTTTTCTTACATACCTGAGAAGTTCCAGTAATCATGTTTTTAATGAAGTCTCTGTGTCCAGGAGCATCAATGATGGTGACATAGTATTTGCTTGTTTCGAATTTCCACAGGGAAATATCAATAGTAATACCACGCTCACGCTCAGCCTTCAGCTTGTCCAGGACCCAGGCATATTTGAAGGAACCTTTGCCCATCTACGGTTACAAGAAAACCAGTTTTTTATTCCCATTAAAAAACTAGAGTTCCGTATCTGCAGCTTAGTTCAGAAAGATCACACACTGGCTGAAGAGCAGAATTTAATAATAGTAACTGTCATAACGTTGAAAAATGTTGCTGCTCATAAAACAAGCAACAAGATACACTTGGCACTACTGGTGAGAGATGCCAACTGTTGAACCTTACTGCACCTGTTGACAGTTCAGGCTTCTTGACAGCTTGTTAATTTCACTAATGCATTTTTATGATAGAGCTCTTGAGCCTGAGTCCTACTATCAAGTATCCTCTACAATTATAAGTCCTCTTACTACTACAATCTTTGCAATAATCAACACCTTAACTTCCACTCTGCTCAACATTTATTGAATTTCTTTCTATAATGCTCTTGTGATCTATGCTGTTATTACAAACCAAAGAAAAAAGTGACCTCAACAAATCAACTCCTTTTGATGCAGTTAGAATCTGGTAATTTAACTTGATTCCAGATTTTACTATTCAGATGCAGCTTTAGATGACCTTCTCCTCACTTGCTCTACATGTCACATCTCAGTTTCTGCAACTAACACCAACGGCAGATTGAACACTTAAACAACACTTGTTCTACCTTGGGGACAACTGCAACGCAGCTGCCGCCCTGTGGCCAAGCAACACTGAGCCACTTGTTCAGATCCCGGGCTAGAGGCAACCAAACCGCCTCCCCGTGGCCACTGAACGCTGTGCAGGTTCACTTTAATTCACGATCTTCATTCCTGCAGCCCAGAATTTTGCTGGCTGCTACAGGCCCACGCACCTCAGCCGCTTCCTTCTCGAACTTCTCGATGGTCCTCTTGTCGATGCCTCCACATTTGTAGATGAGGTGGCCAGTGGTGGTGGACTTGCCGGAATCGACGTGGCCGATGACAACGATGTTGATGTGGGTCTTCTCCTTTCCCATTTTGGATGTTACTTAAGTTCTTTCTTTCGGCAAAAGAGAATCGACACCTGCAAGTTCCCCAGAAAAAAAGCTGGTTAGGCCTCTGGCCGGGCCTAGGGGCAGCGATGGCGGCGCCACATGCGGGTGGCCTGGCCGGGACGGCGGCCCCGCCCCGCCGGGGGAGGGGAGGAGCGAGGCGGGCGGGCCGGGGGCCCCTCGGAGCGCCCCTCGCGTCGCCCCCTCCCCGGGCTCGAGTTACCCCGGCGGCGGCGGCCGGGGCGGCGGCGAGCGGGCCCGGCGGGCAGCGCGGAGGGCGGGGCCGCCCCGCTCCTTTGTGTGACTCACCCCGCCCGGGCCGCCGCGTCCTCCATTTTGTGGCGCTGGCGGCGGGCGGGCACGGCGAGCGGCCATCTTTTCACTCGTGCCCCGGCCCCCATTCCCCCGACGGCATCCGCCGACGGTCCCCGCACGGCCTCGCGTCGCTGCCCGCGGGTCATAGGGAGAGGCTGGCTGCCGGGCGCCTTCTGCCTTACGCCCGCCCGGACACGCCGCTCCCCAGACCTCAGCCCGGACAACGGGGATGTGCACATGGTAATCGAGGAGGACGATGCGCCGCCATCCCGCCGCCCCCCGCTCTCTTGCCCGTCCGTCTGTCCCGGTTCCCGCTGGCGCCCCCCGCCCCTCCCTCTCCCTCGGCCCCCACCACGCCCAATCTGGGGCGAACTGACCCCGGCCCAGCCCGGCCCTGCGCACGCGGCTCACCTGCTCGGCGACGGCGGCAAACCCGGAGCGAAAAAGACCGACAGCGTGAGCGCCAGCCCTTATATACCCTAGGAGGGGGCGGGGCCTCGGGGACACGTCACCGCTCCCGGCGGCCCCGCGGCCCCGCCCGGGCACGGAGCGCCCCCGCCAGGGCAGTGCGGGAGCCCCCGGCCCGCTCCGGCCGCTGCCCGCGCTGGGCTCAGGGCTGCGCCGAGGGGCTGCGCCGGGAAGGCAGTGGTGCCCCTCCCGCGCTGGGATGGAGAGCGGGCGGGAGTGGCCGCTTTGTCCGGGAGGAAGCGGGGCAGCACCGAGCAGCCCCGGCCCCCCTGCAGGGCCCAGCGGCTCGGGCCTGAGCACCGGGGAGCGTCTGGCCTGGCACCATGGCCGGGCCGGAGGGATGCGGCAGCTGACGAAGTCCCCGGGGAACAGCCCCCGGCGAACTAATTTCGCATTAGGGACACAAAAGAACGCAATCAGCGAGATTAGAAACGTTCAGTGAGTTACCCTGACCGGCAACTAACAAACATCGGCTAAACATCACGGGACACGAGACTCCCCCTACCCCAGTACGTTGCGAGTCTCCCAGAATCAAAGGTGGAGAAAAGGAGGGGGAGAACTGGAATTTCTGGAAGCTTATTACACCAGAATAAGAAGCCATCGTTTGGCTTAAAATAAAAAGAACAATCCTTTTCTGTCTTTGTTGTACCATTAGAGGACAAAAGTTGACTCGTCTTAGAAAACTTCGGCACAAAAATACAAATCAAGGCGGACGCTCCTCCAGCAAAGATGCGTCTGAAGTGCAAATGTATCAGTCACAGAAGCATTCAGGACATGGGGTCTCTGCAAGAAACTCTTGACTACGAGAAGTGCCCCCATACTGTATTTTCACATGGGAAAACCTGCAGCTCTGGCAAATTATTTTTAGAATCATGACAATGAGGAGTCGCAGAACAGCGAACAAGATCAGAAATAAAGGCCCCTGTGATTCCAGTGGATTTTCTCTGGTTTAGTCGCTTGTAACTGATGTAAGAAAATCCATTAAATATTCAACATCTCCTATACCCATTCAAGAGGAATTAATCTGAGAAGCTGAACTATCTCTGTTATTTTTAAATTATCTGCAAAGCTATGTAGTCCATGTTCTTACTCAGCTACATTATATGCCTGTCAGAAATAGTTATCTATAGACAACTATAATCCATTCATTTCTTGGTATGCTCCTCAGGTTGCAGTTATAAAGCATGGAAACAGCCTCTTGTTCAAAACCAAACAAAAACATCAGCAAACTAATAATAAAAAACTACCTCATGCATTGACAAATGTACCCTTTCATTTGACTTCAAGTTTCTCTAGCTGAGATAAACCCAGCATTAAATTCATTAGAGAGCAGTAAACTTAGTATTTAATGGTTTGATATGGAAGTGTTTCTATGGGATATGGTATTTTTCTCACATGAAAGATTAAAAATATGCATTTTGTAAAAAAAAAAAAAGCCATTAGAGAAGATGCTGAGTTTAGAATACACCTTTTACAAAAATTAACAGTTTCAGAGTAAAAACCTGAAAAAAGGTTCAGATATTAAACAACTCCCCCTTTTCAAGGAAGGAAAAATCAAAATTTCTCTCACCCCTTGCTATGTTTTTCAGCAGAGATTAGTGGTGGGGGTGGAGGAAAGGTAGAGATGGTTCAGCTTTCCTCAAAACTAACCTCCAGGGACAGTGAAGACACTGCATATGAAGGCACAGTAATAAAAGGGCAGGGAAAGGAATGTGGTCCGCTTTCTGGAAATGGAAATGCATTATTGTGAAGTGACTTGGGTTGAAGACCAAAGTGTAATGTTTGGCAAGAAAGCTACAAAGCACTTCTTTAGGGTCTTCTATACAGCAAAGACTTTAAACAGAGTTAAAAAGCTTTATTCTTCAAGATGGTTTGAAGTTACCTTCTAAAATATGTATTTCAGTAGGGGGGTATTTTTAATGGACTTATCTGTCAATCTCTTAATCTAAAAGGTAGTTTTAACACTTCCCAAATGTAGTCAATTATTTATGCCTGAACAGGAAGAGGAGGAAGGAAATTCTAATTTTTTAAAAATATTATTCTTAGAAGACTATTTCATGAATAAAGGCTCTTAGAGCCAGGTATTTCTCAAGGAAGTAATTTTTTGTGGTAGCTACACAGCTGAAAGCTATGAAAGCTGAATTTGTGGTACAAATTTTTAAACATGGTCCTAGTTTAAGTCCACAGCAGTTGTTTTCCCCCTCCATTTCTTTAAATGAGTTTTCAAAATAATTTTATTATTTCCTCTTTAGTTTGACCAATACGTTTTTATTCTCCCAACAAACAGTGTATCTTTTCTTGCCCACTCTATTAGAACATTCCTATTATCAATCTCACAAATATTTATACAGCTGGGAAGCTTCTGATATATGAGTAGCCTTAGATAATACAGTGGAAATGCATTCTGAAGAATCCTCTCAGCTAACACAAATAGGCCTATACGGGACTAAGTCCTGTGTGCAATGAGCCTGTAAAATTTTTAGATTTTATTCATTTGTAAAATGAATCACTTTAATATGTAATGTTTAGGAAGGAGAGGAGATAAGAGATTTCAAGAAGTCTAGGACATTTAGGCATTGAAATAGGGCTTATTGAATCCAGACTGACTTCAGAAACAGGAGGACTTTGTGGGCAAAAATTTCTCATTCTCCTTTGATCACTGGTGAGCATATGCTAAACTGAAATATCCTATGTCCACATATGTTGCCAGTGTAAGAACACACAGAACGCTCTACAGCATTTGTATTGTAGGAACCTATACAGAAACCACCATTTTGAAAGGGTTTTGAATCTCAGATCAACTGGTATTAAAATAAAAGTAATGCTGTCAGTATCTAAGCCATTTTTTTTAGCTTTAAAAAGTATATGTTAACTGGATTTTGAGTTCACAGTAGCTACTACAGCATTACTTCCATTTTAACGTGTGGCTCCAGCACATACAGAATGGGCTATATAAGCTTAGAACACAGTCACAGCCAGTGAAATCATGCTAGGAGAAAAAGATGTGCTCACTGAGCACCTCTAAAGAATTTTAACTCTCTACCATATACACATGGGTATTTTTTTGGTCAGACTCCTGTGCAAAGATGAAGGTAAGGTGCTTATACAACCATTCTAACTGCAATGACCAAGGTCATTCAGGAGTGTGAGCAAACAGACTTTATAAGCACAAGACTTGAAACACAGATCTGATAAATAGAGTATATCAAGCTCACTGTATATGAAAGAGGCACTAACATTTCTTGAGGCCACTTTCAGAAAGCAGTGGGAAAGCAGCCCAAAGTTACCAGTAGTAATTGGTGATCAGCAAAACTGGATTCTGGCACACAGCACTATTCTGTCATACAATTACCCTCCTACTAACTGTGAAAGGCTTTCTAATCCCTGTATTACAATTTTCATGGTACGTACATTTGTCCGAAGTTCAACATAAACCATAGCATGAGCATATGGCCTTGCTTCCATCTATAAGTGTTCTTTAATGCATTGGTTCTTAAGAGCAATAAAAAGCATCTACATCTGTTACAAAACCCTTTTTTATACATGATCTCAATACTTACTACCAGTTTTTACAGTCATCTGTTCAGGAAATAAAAAACAATAGAATAATGGTGTTCATCTATGAAAAGACAGAAAACCTGCCTAAAAAAAGGTTTAACTGAATAGTGTGAGGTAATCTAATTGAAAAACACTACTTTTGAAAGTGACTTAGCTCTGTACAAGTAGCTGGCATTTTTATATAAACAAAATTGCTTGGTAAAAGAGAAAACAGTAAATACACTTTAAGTTACAGTGGTAGTAGACAGTACAAATTGAACTCTTCCATCCATGGAAGCTTAAGACTTGGACTAAATAAAGTCTCCTTCTCTGATCTCATAACTGACCTTGCTTATAGATTCACAAAAGAAGGTCTTACAGTAGGAGGTATAAGACAGTGGACTTCAAAACTGTTGAGAGTATCACTGGGATGAACAAGCGGTTACAATTTCAGAGTCTTCTGAATAGCTTAACAAGAGTCTCTTCATAAGTCATTGTTCCTGCTAAAAGAAGTATCCTCTGAGAAGCACTGCTGTTGTAGTTACAGCATTTATAACAGGTGATGGACTAATGGCTTAGAGGATAGCCTGCTTTGAAAAAAATTCCTTTGGACAGTCTTTTCAAACCACATTTATCCACAGCATGAGAAAGCTCATTTATGTTGAAGGTTTAGTACTGGCTGAACTGTGATACTGAAGGTTTAGGATCAGACAGAGTGGCCAGATCATACTGGGATGTGACCAGAACTAACTGTTATATTTAAACCCTGTGTTCTGTACTGTGGAGGTCTGCATTTGTGAGCTAGAAAATGGAAGTATTTGATTTAGAGAAGAACTGTCCTAAGTAGGAAAAAAGCAACCTTACAGGTGGCTGCTTTGGCAAGAGTGTTCTGGAACTAAACAGCATATGGGCAGATACATGCAGGCAGTAGCTTAAACAAAAAGTCTTCACTTGCAGACATCTGACAGAACTTCATATACCTCATTAATGCTAGGCTAATTTACACCAGCTGATGACCTGGCTCCAGGCAAAAAAGCAGAATTACTAGACACTAATGCAGAATAAAGGTGAAGGGCTGATGAAGTAACCACCATTATGGAGGAACAACATGTGTTAAAGTGTTCTGTGGTTTTGCATTAGTATTTTCCAACAGCAAACAGGCTAAATTTTACTATATCTCACCACCTTTTGGACACCCTAAACAAATGATAAGCACTTCTAGGATGGTAACCCTTCTATTCAGTTCAAAGGATGCTGTAAATGGGAGCATTTTACATACATATATAAACAGTGCATTCTGCATAAAGAAAATGTCAGTTACTGAACCTAAACCCACTGGGTTAGGATGGTGTGACTTTTGTTCTGAATTTATCATGAACCTCCAAAAGTCCATTTTAAAGCTCTGGTCTCTTCTGCTAAAAATCATTTTGCCAAAAGCAACAACTCTTGTGCTGATAAGCCTGTGACAAAACCTTTAAGTGGGACCTCAAATCCTTACCCATGCATCCTAGAATTCTTCTCTGAGCCCTCACAGAAACTGAGCTGTGCTTGAATAACTTTGCTTAGTGTGCACTCATCAGGTTAATTTTGCTGCCCCTCTCGCTATAGTAGTCTCTCCAAATCCAATTTGGAGCTGGACTGTGCACTTTACAAAAAACCCCTCTGAATTCCCATTGTCATCTTGCAGATCCTGTGCATTCTCCCCTTTCTGCTTCTCCTACTGACCCAAGTAGAGGTAAGTTGTCAAGGAAGGAGACATTCTGCTTGTTCATATAACCCTCCTAGAAGGGGTTTATATGAATAAAAACCCCCTGAGGTGCAGCTTAGAGCTGCAAGGGAGAGAAACTTAATAAACATGACTTTGGTGCAGACCACAACAGTATGCTCCAGATTGGAGCCAGTGGATGGGTGGGTTGAAGGAGGAAGATGGCTGTACCTGAGACCTGGGCTTGTAAAGATGGCACAGATATATCCAGCTGTTCACTGTGCACTCTCCCATCTTCACACTGCTCTGGTTTTGACTCTTGGCATCACTCCAGCCATAGGCTCACCTTCCACTGCAATCACATGTACATCATTCTTACTCTGTGGTAACCACAGTAACCAGATACGGTGCAAGTCAAGTCATTTAGAAGCCTTGCTCAGATTTAGTGACTATAGCATATGGCTGACATTTATTCAATGAATTTAGATTTGAGACTATTAAACTTTGGAAAGATTTCAGAGAAGAACTATGGGAATAAGTCTAGATCTGGAAATGTACTTACACTTGACCTGCTCAATCTATGCTGAGTTTACTGAAAGACAGTTTGGCTTAGTTTCCAGGATTCTGCAAGACAGACAATTCTGTAAAGGAAGAATCACAAGTATGGGCGAAGATCCAAGAAGGTTCAGGGTGGTTGGTAATTAAATTAAGATAGAAATAGAAACCACTTATTTGTAATTGTCAGTGAGCAGTGGTAGCAGCTTGGTTAAAGCAGGAAGCCAACATATGAAGAAATGCTCAATATTTGTTAGTTAAAAAAACCCAAACACAATATAGGATCAAGAACCTGATTTGGGGGGAGGGAGAGGGAACAGGAGGGCCATTTACCTAAAATGATATCTATATTTTTAGTTAGCCTTCTCTTAATACAGTCTCTCTGAAGTACCTGCTTGACCAGCTGTCTCAGAACCACTACAGATTATTGTGGAAAGCTATGGGATGTGAAGGTTCCAGAACACTAAATAAATAGAAAAAAAATCAGGAAAATAACAAATAAAAGAGAAAAAGAAAAACCACACAAATCAGTTACGGAACAGCTGGTATAATTTCAATTCCTGGAAAAATATATTGGAATAAATGAACTATTTTTGGAAGATATTAGGTTGATAAGTAACAACCCCAGACTTGTTAGGAGCTGATTGCATCAAACTGATCTTTTTTACTGTGAAAGGTTTAACAGGCTCATGGATGGGAAAATATGGGTATCATTTAACTTAAGGGCAGATTTGATGCTTTTTATAGGCAACTTGCATAAGTAAGCTCAGCAAACTTTGGACAAAATGATGCATGTGCAGGGGACCAACTGAAGACGACATGCTCAAAGTGATTGCAGTTATGACTATGAAACTGACTGGTATCAAATCAGTTCTCTGTGGACACAGACATTAATCCACCATACAAACATACAGTTATAAATACATAAAAGAATAATTCTAAATTGCACCCTTGGGGGAAAAAAGGATAGGTAACACCTCTGACCACTTCAGAAGTCAAGAACAGAAGTCAAGAACATTACTTAGAGTAATGTGGGAAAGTAAAGACAAAAGGGCTAAAATAAATTAAGGTTAATATTTGTCCTTTGTAAGGAACAGTTCACTGCAAAAACACAGGAGAAGCAGCAGTTACCCAGCAGTCCTAAATAAAAGGACCTGGGGTTAGAGTGGATCACTAACTGAACATGAGTCAACACTGCCATGCTGTTGTGAAAAAAACAAACATACTGAGGTGCATGAACAGAAGTGCTGTAAGAGATGTAAAATAAATATTTCATTTTACTTAGTACTCATTAAAGCCTCTGCTGGGATACTTTGTCCATCTTGGGAATGATGGTTCAAGATGATATCTAGAGGCAAAAACACTGGAACAGATTCTGTGGGCAGCTGGTGGAACCTCTGTCATTAGCCAATTCCTTAAAAGCACCTGAGTACCTAGCAGGAATGGTTCAAGTATCAATAATCAGTACTTACTGATCTATACATACCCCAAAGGCTCTTCAAACCTTAATTGCCATAGGTTTACATTACTTAGAAGATCTGTGTAATCAAAAATGAATTTCTTATACCATAATTCTTGGTATAATAGCTTTGTAAGGAAGTTTCTCCTTGACTTCAGTGTACTTTTATCAGCTAAAGGTCAGTCTCTTTATAAAGTTACAGGAGTCAATCTGAATGGAAATTCATAAATATTTCAACCAATAATCATGCATCTTGCTGTATAAATTACATCTTTCACATTAGATGATTAAGTACATTTTACTGAAAACCAAAAAGCTGGCATAATATAACTAAGAGAAGTGTGGAAGGAAATGGAATAGTCAGTCCTAAAGTCTAACCAATAAAGAGTGAGGCTAAAAATGAAAGATGGGAGGAGAAATTTTATATCACAGACTCATCTTGTCATTGCATATGGTAGGTTATGTTAGAGCTCTTGGGAACTGAGTGCATTCCTGGCCCTGGATGTTATAAAACATTCATTCTGTACTAATTTCTTATCAAAATGAAACGCTGAAAAACATGTTTGGTTTCCCCAGCAGTTTCTAAACAACGTCCAGAAGAATGCTAAAAACCAGTGCACATGACTTTCCCACAAGCAGCGATACCCTGGCAGGATCTATCAGCTAAGCAGTATTATGGGGGAGGTCACTCCACACACACTGTGGAGTGCGTCTCCCTGGGAGAAGCAACAGCTGTGGTTTTGCAAGGCAATCCTCAGAGGAATGGCATTTTAGAGGTTAAAAGCTTATACCACACGTTGTATAAAGTAGACTTCGGCCCCTTTAAACCCGGAGCAGGTGTTGAGTCAGCTCTTGGCACTGAGGCCAAATCTCACAAGGCCAGGGAGCCGGGACTGACAGGACATCCCGTCCGTCCAGCTACCATGCCAGAGGATAGGGAGGGCAGATGAAGGGAATACAAACTGTAAAAGCCTGTGGCTATCTCACAGCCCAAAATAAAAGTAAGACTTAAAAATACAGTACGGGTTAGAAGAAGATTGCAAACCGGTTCATACCAGCGACTCATGTGTTACTGTCCTCTGCTGCCTGAAACAGGAACACTCCTACTCACAGCAGGAGACAGCCTGTGCTGCTGAAGCTGTGAATAGCACTCAGGGATCCCCTTTGTGCAAAGCAGGAAGAGCTAGGAGGTCTATATCAGTTACCGGGCAGTCTCCATGGCACACTGTGCAATTCCTAAGGCGACCTGAAGTGAAAAGCACACTGTTTTAAATTTGTTATGCTGTTTCTGATTTAGCACAGAGGACATTAAATCACTGCCCAGCTGCTTTATGTACACATATTTTTATTCACCGTAGAAAACCTAATTGTGTGTACACACTTTGTACAGGTAGGAGTAGTGGAATAATAGAATGTATAGAGGCACAGACAAGTAGTGGCTCTCCCACGTCCCCTCTCTGAATGGGGCCCCTGACCATCTAAGGTAGGGGTGCATGTGAGTGAAATGGCAGTTGTAAAGAAATGCAGCTTTTTAGAAAGTAAATCTTAGCTCCTTGTCTAAATTTAGCTCTGTGGAGTCATCAGAGACAAAGTGAGGTATCACTATTTATGGGAAACAGTTTATACTTGCTCTGCAAGCTAATGCAGTCCAATTTACCTCACAAAGCTGTGCAGTGAGTCATGAGACCCAGCAGCATTCACACACCCATATGCACCACGGAAGCAGAAACTCTGGCTCACTTGCTTTCCCCTTTCCTTTTGGGATATTCTTGAGAAACAGCATCCATTAACAACAGTTCAGAATAATGACATTCCTATGAATCAGATAGTGACTGGTGTGGGTAAAACATACTGCAACATAGAGGATATGAAAGAAAAAAGAAAAGTCTATTCCAAACTAAACTTTTAATTTCTTCTTTTTAGCATATATCTGTTCTGGAATTGGAAAGGTTATTCCATTTCAAAGCTAAATCTATGCAGCTGGGAATACCTGACAGAAGAATTGTTGTTTTCCTCTATCAATCCAAAGATTTATTGCATTGGATCTAGCACATTGTATAGTTGGAAAGAGGAGTGGAAGCAGTGAAGCTATTCACAGGAAAAATTTTGTTTTATTTTTGTTTCCTATTCAGTCATCCAGTTGACCAAATTAACTTCATGGCCACTTGATTCCCTGATTCTACTCACAGGAAGCAGGACATATCATTTAGGTGTCAAGGCTCAGTTACATCAGCTTAGCTATGAAGTGAAATTGCCCTCTCATTTATTTTCTCGACTAAGCCATTTTAACCATCAAGGCAGATCTAGGATGTGTCACATACTACACACATGTCTCAGAAGAAATCCCAGATCTGCAATTCATGCTTAAACCTTGTGAAAATACATTTACTTATTTCAAAAACATTTGAGTATTTTTCCATGGCAATTTTGCTTTTTCCACTACTAATTCTGAAGTATTCATTATTCAGCAGAGAAGTCAGTAGTAATACACACAAAATAATTGTAATTTACAACTTCAAAAGGTTTCAACAATACTGAATTCTTACTATGCGCATGACTAGGTAACATCAGGCTATCTTAGTCATCTTAATGTGACCCTAATCTTGTGTCTATGGTCTCTGAATTCTGAGTTCTGGACCACGAAATGTGTGGGCTTTTATTTTTTGTATTTTGCTTTCTTCCTATAAAATGTATAATGCCTGCTAATAGGGGCTGCATAACCTCTCCAAACATACAAAGAGCAACAGACAACACCCAGTTACATCCATTGATCTGTTAATAGCAATATGCAGCAACTACATTGCATCGAGTATTATTCACCTTCTACTCAATTATTTTAGTATGTTTAAAAAAATAGAAAAAAGTTATCAGCTACCATTATATTTTGATATTAAGGAAACTTCCCTGTCCAGCCCTGCAGGAGCCACCCAGGCAGTCACACTCACCTACCTGAGCTGGGACTGAGGCCCCTTGGCAGCTACACTCCCACACTCCCACAGTCACACCAGGTTTCCTCACCTGATTAACCCCAGGTCTCCCATAGCAGAGTCTCAGATGTCCATCTCCTTAAATAATTAAATCGTGGTGCAATAACAAAATAACAAAATAACAGCTCGAGCTGATGCCTCTGAGGAAGGGCCCTGATCAAAGCAATCCCTGGACTTTTTATACCCTCACAGTCCAAGTACAAATAAGCCTGGGGGTTGTCAGCTCCTGCCCTGTCAGTGTCCAGCCCTCTGGTCTGGCCACAGGTCCCCGGCCTTTGTGCCAAGGATTGGCAGTTCCTGGGATCTTGCCTCGCGCTCTCCCAACCCAGAGCTCAACCTGGGCTCCCACTGCAGCTGCTCACTGAGATATCCACACTGAATGGGTTCCTCAGCATTGGCTAAGCTAATGTACACATCCTTGAAGCAGTAGTTGTCAATACTCTGTCATCTATATTCTTAGGCAGCTTTTTAAAAAAATGTACCAACCAAGTATACTTTCCATTTCAATTTTACAAACTCTCTTCTTCCATATTTTCTCTCTTCCTGACAATTATCAAAATTATATTAGTCCAGTGACTGCCTAAACTGCAGCCTAATGTGGGGGTGAAGGTAGGGGTGGTGAGAAATTACTGCAAAAGAGATAGACCAGAGACCTTTTTGGATTGTAACACAAGCTGCCTCCGGGCTTCCTTAAAAAGCAGTATGAAAACAAATTATGATAATAATCTGTGCTACAGCTTTGACATTATGATTTCAGCCAAACCAGCAGTTTCCATACTGTTGCCAATGCATCTTCAGTGTGTCCCAGAATGGCAGCAGTGAAGTGTCTGACGTACTTTGTCTCTCATGAGGCTTAAAGAAAAGGAACGCAAACCATGCCTGGAACACAGGCAACACCTATATCACATGTACCAGAGGGCCTCTCCTATGATATAGGGGCATATCAAATTACCCATTTGTGAACATGACCAGAGTACTCATTTTAAATACAGAAAGGGCAGACAAATTCAAAATGAAAGAGAAACCACAACCTGTGTGAAAAAACCCAAATCTGTTTTTTGCCGTGCAGATTACCAGAGATATCTGGCACAACACACAGTATACCACCCTCGTCTGATGTTAGTGTAAGCATAGGATGGTTTGACGTGGCTCTAGCCAGCTACTCTTCACAGAAAAATTGTTTCTGCTGCCATCCAGGCAGCAGTGAAACAGGTTTTCAATGGTTATTAAGGTAAGCCACAATGATTAGGCATGATTTATAATCCTGTCGTTCTTACGACATGCTAGGAAAGTCTCAGTACAGAAATATCCACAAGGTTTTAAAAAAATGATCTGTCATCACCATACTTGAGAGTCTTGGTGTTCTCAGTTACCTTCTAATAGGCACGTCAAAGGTTTCAAAATAGACACAAAATTCCCAGTGGATGAATTATAAAGCAGATCTCATATTACTGCAGCTGGAGCTACAAGTAAAACATGCATCAGTATAATCACATTTTTTTCTGGTTAATTTGAGGCATATATATTTTCTACTGTAATGATACATTTGTTGCAAATAGAACAGAAACAGCTGAGTAAAAAAATAAAGCACACACCAAAGTCAGTCAATCCATCAGACAAGAGAAAGCAAGAAAAGCAAGAGCGGGGAGCACAGCCCTGCCTAGCAGGAAGTCATTGCAGTGAAAGTGAGGTGAAATGCAGATGTAAACCTAAAACCAGCCACAAGTGCAGTGATTATAAAGTTTTCACCTCCACAGCTTTGTGGAATAAAATGACAGAAGGCTTGGTCATCAGAAATAAAAACAAAAAAAAAAAAAACCCAAACCAAAAAAATTCATTATTTGGTTCTAGAAGTGGTAAACAGAACAAAAACTCCATAGACAACTCACCTGTGCTGGAAATTGCTGAGTAATATCAATTGCAGTACACAATACATAAACTTCTTTCAATTTCCTCCTCCTTGTTAAGCGAGTTTAATCCAGTGTACTTATACATGCCTTTTCTCCTATTTTATACATTGTTGAATGTTGTTTTTAATGTGAATAGCTGCAATGTGTGGGTGTTAACTAAGCAGTTATAAAGAAGAATAACATTATTGATTCACATTTTATTAAAAAAAATATTTTTGGATACTATTTTCTTTTTCTGAAATACGAAGCAGGTTACACTGATCTGAATAGAATTATAGTAGCCAGTTTGTCATTTGACTAAAATGGGGCTACACCTGCATCATAGTGAAATCCTTAAAAATCTGTCATTTTTAACTGAGCTGATGAATAAAACATGAGGCTGATCTTACGCAGGAAATGGCGACTGCACTGAGCAGGGGCTTTTGCTCTAGGAAGTGTTACCTGTGGCTGGAATACCTTCCCAGTGATGCTGCTTATTACTGTGCCAGAGCCTCCTATTTTTCAGACCCTTAGTTTTTGCCTTCATAAAAATTAGCCAGATTTAGCTTTTGGTTCCTCTCCTGTGTTACCTACTTCTAGATGTGTGAACATTCCATAATGGAACCAACTGTATATTTAAGAGAAATCTGAGAAATCTGTTCACCTTTGCATCTCAGCTATCCAGGGCTGAGCTGAAAGCACAAAAAAGAGCTAAGGAGTCACAAGCCAATTGCTGACCTTTTGGAGGCTTGGGGGCTGCAGACCCTCATTCACAGGTATAGAGGCTTTGAAGAGCAGCAAGGTGCTCACAGTACTGGCTCCCACTCCACAACTGCCTCCCCCCCCAATCTCTTCCAAGTAGTTCTCTGTTACACTATCCCATCTCATGAACAAAGGCACTATAACCAAGAAGTGTTTGAAGTCACTCAGGTGGAAAACACTGGGTGTAAAGACTAGTAATTTATATTGAATTATTGTATCATTATTATATTACTAGCCATTACATTTTTGACTATTACCTATTTAGGATAATTTTTATCTCTGAAGGAAGTCAGGTAAGTCTAGTCAAACTCATACAAGGGCACATCTACTACTGGGCCTCTTCCCTTTTGAGGATGATAATAAGGGTTAGGGTTCAATGTGAAGCCATTTTCATTTAAAGCAAAAGCTCCAGGACACAATTAGAGCTGGAGGCAACAACTTCAAACACTGTGTGAGAATGGAGGGCCTCAGAGGATTCTCTGAGGCATAACTGAAGCCCATTTGGCAAGCCTTGGTACTTTCTTTACAAGTAGTTAGTTCTCAGATCGAAATCAAATGCACTAAAGGCACTATGCAAAGAGTCCAAATGTTTTATTGACTGTGCTAACTAACTTGCTGATCTTGAGATTTTTCAGGGATCAGAATTCTAGGAGAAATTATTTTGATCCCACCATTTTGAATTCTTTTAGCAGTTTATCTGTATCATCCTCTATGCCTTCCTATCCATGTAAGCTGCCCCCGGGCTGGCTGGTAGGGGAAGCCGTGCTGGGGCAGGGGCCTGCCATGGCTCCCCATTGTTGCAGAAGCATGCACCAGCTCAGCACTGCCCCGCTCCCTACTCTAAATCCCTGCTTTTGTGTTTCCCCTCGGCCAGAGATAGCTGCTCTCAGCAGCCTCCTTGCCTGGAGCACTGAGACAAAGAAATGTACAACTGCATCGTTTACTTCATGACTCAGCTGAAAAGACACAAGTCAAACAGCAACCTCCTCGGAACAACCGGAGCTGCATATTAACCATCCATCTGTGCATGCTGCTGTGACTTCGCGTCATGTTTTGTGATTCAGAAGAATTAAAACAGACACAGAGGAAGAGGAAACCCATAGAGAGATTTATTTTTACCTCCTGTAGGAAGACATCTGCCTTTGTAAATGTGTGTTTGTACAGGTTGCACATGCTCTGAACAGTAAAACTTTCATCTGGGCTCCAAAGTGGCACACTTACTATTTAAGTTTCATTGAGCAGAAGCAGACAGATGGATTTAGTTTGGAATTTTGTTTTGGTCTGTGGTTTTTTTTTTTTTTTTTTTTTTTTTACTATTAGATTCTCAGTTAGAAGTGAAGCCAGCTGCTTATAATTGAATACCAGCGATTCAAACTGGTTGCTTGCATTCTGACCTCTTGTTTAATACAGATGGTATTTCAACGGTCAAGAGTAACCTTTGAAGTTAGCACTCTGTTAAGAGGAGAGGTGGGGGAGGAATCAGTTTCTGTGCCTTGTGATTTTATATGTTCTTAGGCTGATGAAGACTGCTGTGGCTTGATTTTCACAGTCTGCTTCAAGCAGGAAGGGATAATTTGAATCCCAAGAATGTTGCAATGCGTGCAGTTACAGATATCTATGACATCTAAACTTGAGTGAACACACTTCATACACTCTTCGGGGTAGTGAAAACCTCAGTTGCTGCTCAGGTCTAGAAACAATTCTGCCCACAGATGCCCATTTTTAACATTAAAGGTGCCAGCTGCACACAGGCAGCTACACAGGCCTTTGATATACAGCCCCCTGGTACCCCTGTTTTCTTTCTAAATATTTCACAGCTCCAAAACATCATGCAGTCCTGGTACTCAGGGCTTGAGGATAAGATGACTGACAAGGTGGGCTGTTCACAAAGGTGTGCTGCCCCTCTTCTTTTAAAACAGGGATTAAGTGTTGAGTATTTGATTCCACCTCTTCCCCCATCTGTGATAGAAAAGGGAACAAGGCTGATTTCCACCTTCTACCTGCAGGAATTTAAGCCCCTGTCTCCCATTAGAGGGAGAGGCTATGCCTGAGACAGAGAACTGTGGGTTCTGTTGCTGGCAACATGTACTTTACCAATTTATGTATAACAGCATAGCTTTGCAACTCACCATCTCCTTTGCCAATCTGGTTTTGGGTAATGCTACAGCAAAATAATTCAGCAGATGCTTAGCTCTCCATAGCTGCTTTAAGTACATTGGCATCAACATGACTCTACACAGAGGTGTTAAATTAACACCACCATCCCCGTGTGAATATGCTTCCACAATGTGATCCTTCTCTACTGCTGTGTGTATCTTGCATTTGACATTTACTTTCAAAACCATGCAGAGGTGCTTAGCAATTCTACCAACTATGTATTGACAATTCAAATATCTCAATTTCCATTCTCTCCTCAAAAGGGCTTTTTAAGGAGAAGCAGAAGCTATGTTCATAGCAGAAAATATCAATGTAAGTAACTGCATTGGAAGCAAATTCCAAAATATGCTTGTCTCTAAATACAAAAGAAAAAAAAAAAAAGACAGACTGCACTAACTAAACAACATTCCAGACAAGAAATCAAGCCTTTCCATAGCCATTCCAACTGAATTTATAGTTTAACAGTTGAACCAGTTATCTAGTTATCGATATTTTAAAAAGTCCTTCAAGCAGGACTCTTGCTTAATCTCCCTCAAATGAATATATGAAAAACTCTTTTCTTTCCCCTCATCAGCAGAGATTGTTTAAACTTGTAAATACAGAAAGCATTCTTGTTCTCCGTGAAGCCCAGATGGTCAGGGAAAAAGGAGTGGGAGAAAAATGGGGTTTCTTTCTTCACATTTCCCCCTATCCTGCAATCAAAACCAAACAAACACGCTATCTGCTCATCTATTGACTCTTCTCATCTAGTAAGATGATTTAGAAATATAAGATTATTCATTTACTGCTAGAATACTTCAGAAGAAGAGGTAGGAAGAGAAATATCAACAGAACCATGTTTTCCATCAGAAAACATGACAATATGTCTGACTGACCTAAGGTTATTAAATAAGTACAATGGAATTTAATTTAGGAAAAGATGAGAAAAAATTATATATTAATTTCCAACTCTGAAGCAGCCATACGGAAACTTCTGTATACTACAAAAAAAGATTTTAAGAAATTCCTTTAATGAAATTTCCTTCCAAGAACACACTATCAAAAGCTCTTACCACTTTTCACTCAGCTCTACCCTATAGCAAATATATCCTTTGAAGGAAGGGGAAGGCAAACAGAATATTGGCATAAGCTACACTTTCTTTCCGTTGTTATGCCTTGGGCAACTCCAAGGCACCTTCATTTTCAGTATGTTGCAACCTGGTACAGGTTATGTTGCAATAAGAGCAAAGTTATCCTTGTTCTGAAGTTAATCTGCTTTCACTTGAAAATGTATACTAATTCCTGAACCTTCTTTAAATAGCTGAGTTCTCATGTTTTGTGTCTGATCCAGGCCTGAACTCTACCAACATGAAATCTTATTAAGTGTACTGTTGAGAAATGAAAGTCAACTCCAAATTTTGGAGCTTACATAAGATAAGCTTTTAGCACACCACTTATTAACTGATAAGGCCAAACAGTTAAAATTTCATATGGAAGTAACTTTCATCCAAGAAATGCAATTTACTAGATTGAATTATGACTCCTTTGAGAACTATATTGGCCAGATGTGTATTGGAGCTTTTTAGCAATTACCAAGTGTTATGTTAAGTCAGATCAATGGTTTTACACACAATAAAAACCTGGTTTCTGTGTCAGGGATGCGAATCACACAGATGAAGTTTTAGTTTAAAATGTATGACCAACCACCATTATGGCAGCTTTATGAAGGAGGAGAAGTAGGTTGCAGCGGGATTTAATTGGGTCCCCAGTGCCTCACTCAATAGAATGTTATTTTATCCTCTGGCATGCCTTTGTGTGCCCATCTTGACATAAAACAGGTTCTGGGGACTACAGGCAACTCTGCTGGGTGGAGAGCAAGAAATGCAAATAAATAGAACATGTTTCACTATAGCATTTAACATGGCAATAATTACTTCTGCAACAGACTATATGCATCACATAAAGTGTAAATAAATGATCCCTTTCTTCAGCTATATTTGAGCACTATAAACATATAGTCAATTAGATACAGAATTATAGAAATATTATCAGCTGTAGTATGAGTAAAGCATGAAAAAGGCAAATCAGCAAAGCTTTAAGTTGGCTCTACCATGTTCTGATTGGTTAAACAAATACATTTTATAAAAAAAGGCTTATTTTATTTCTTCATATAGAAGAGACCAAATAGGAGGCCACATGAGGTCTTCTTCATACCTCCAGGATTATCTACTTTGCTATGAATATGCTAGTGCTAGTGTGGTGATTTCCTTCTTATGGGCACAGAAACAGCAAAATGTGTTAATACCAAATCATTCATGTCACATTATATCCTTTCCTTAGCTTCAAGGCAGACATATCTTCCTCAGGATAACAATTCAGGCCAGTGCCCTTGTATTAATGGAGACAGCGTTTTACTGACAGGTCTCAGAAAAAGATTTGGCCAGCCTACAACTGTCTGAGTGATAGTTTGTTTGGTCGACTTGATGTGATTCAATTGATCTTAAATCATGTAAATTAAGAGTAGACATTCAGCTTTTTGAGATACAGATGCACAGGAGAAATGGGACACCCTCTTAAAATGCTACTCACTGCAACAGTTTAAAAAAAACTGTTAGCAGTGTTTTAGTTGTGATGGTTGAGCTCAAAATGTGAAGAAGAAAGCTTAAAGTTAAAAAGCATTGTCTTTTCTCTGAAGCTCTAGGTGATCTAACAGAAGATACTACCTTTCCATACAGATTGTGTCTCACTTATCTGTGGAATGTATAGGCTTTCTTACCCACGTTTTTCCTTTCTGACAAATGCTAAAAATATTGGAAAACCCATTAAACTCAAAGAGTAGTTAATTTGTCATGAAACCAAACAATCCCCCACAGCAGAAGAGGAGGTATTGGCAAATAAGTGATTGAGAGGAGAAACCAGACAAAAGATACATCACAGGAACTATTAAACTTCAGGGAAATCAACTAAGATGAGCCTTTCACACAGCAAATGCAGTTGTTACCAGTTACAGAGGAGCACGTAGATGGGGAAGCACCATGCACAGGTGCCTATGTATTATGGGGAGTTATATAAACCTTCACTAGGTTAGCATTCGAAAGACCTATGTAAGTTAACTCGTATTTTTGGATGTCAAATACTCTGGGCTTCTGTAAGGTACTTGACTGATGCTTTGTACCCTTAGAACAAAGAAATAGTGAACAGAAAACCATACCCATTACATTGGGGCATTTCATCTTTTGCAAAGCATGAGGAAGACAATTTTTCACGCTCTAAGAGACCATGTTTCAGATCTCAGGCAATACCCATATCACATGCTGTAGGATATTCTGACAAGTTATTTACTCTGTTTCTAATATTGGTAGAAATTTGCTCTAAATGTTAAAAACCCCCCACTTTAAGTGGAACTGTGATATTGATATTGAAGAAACAGATATTGAAGAAGAAGCACTTAAAAATACCTGACAACACAACAAGATAAGTTCCCAAAGCAGTGGTTCAACTCCTGTTCTGAAATAGGTGAAATCTGGTTTTGAACTGATTTCTTCATTCCAGGTGGACATCCTAATTAGAGGGTTCTTCATGGAACAGAGAGCACAACTTTTTACTCTGGTACTTCTTACCTGTTAAGGAAATGCAGCAAGAAATAACAGTTATGGAATTGTTTTAGGAAAACAGTCACCACAAAAAAAAAAAAAAAAACAAAAAAAACCTGGCCAATTTCTATCAAGATCCTGTGTCACACAGGTGAACTGAGACAAGAGATACTTAAACCTCCTGTTACTCCTGAAAAAACAGAATGTGAGAAATGTCTGAAGAGATGAAACTGGCTGAGAGAACCATAGAAACAGTAGTGTGGCAATGCAATAAAAGTAATATCGTGATTAGCAGAAAATATTTTGACAGCTTTTTCTAATAGATTTTCCTTTTTGCAAGCATGATACAGAACGATAACACTTAAAGGGTTTTTTTTAGTATATTCTTGTTATGTGTTAAAAGCCTCACTGAATCAAGAATCCCACCCTATATTTTGATACTTTCAAAAATGATATCAGAAATAGCTGTATATTAACTTCAGTGTAGCCTGTTGTCCATATATAATATAAAGATTTATAGCATTTTTTCAGTCCTACTTTCCAAGCTGATTTAGAAGTTACAGAGTATGCAAAATAAGTAATAATGGCGCATTAGATAAAGGGAAGAGAAAATCTAGCATGCTGGTCCAAAAATTTCTGGACTCTCAACTGCTGATATGCCTAAAATTCAGCTTTAACTAAATCCAGTTCATACTCATTTAACTGATACAGAGAATATCTACATACACTTCTACTGCATCCACTCCATTAAGTATAATTTTTTAAAATTTTGATATTCAGCTGAACAGTTTTCAAGGAGAAAGACTAAAAGCACAGAAAGAAAAAGACTAAAAGCACAGGAAGCTGAAGTTGCCAACTTCAGAACAGGTGGAATTGCAACCCTGTCCATATATTGCCCTGATGACAATCTCTAGAAAAGCAAAGGTATAAATTAATTTAAACGATACGCAATCTTTTATTTTTTTTAACTTCCCGCCCCCTCCTTTTTAACCAAAGATACTGAAAGAGTACAAATTTCTTTTTACATAAAGTGAAATTACTACTTTTAAAATAGTGTCAGGTGGAAGACAGTACTTACCTGTAAAGTCAGACGAAAAACTTCTGAGGAAGGTAATTTTCCAAGAAAACATTAACCATTCCTTAATCCAGTCACCAATCTTGTTGTTTAGTATACTTTCAAAATGGTGTTCTAACTTCAGGGAGATAGTAATTTTCAGCAACAGGTGCACATGTAAATATTCAATCCATTTATTGTAGAAACACTGAAGACACAATATAGTTTTAACATACTCCCACTATAAGCACTAATTTAATTTGAACAACACGTTGTTTATTGTGGAAATGCTGCAGACACAAACAGAGATTTAAACACAGTTTAAATCCACCATCAGAGAACATGACACTTCAAGGAAGGCCAAAACAAAATGGCTCTTAAAGCTAAAAAGGAGAGGCAGATGCCATTTCCTAGAAATGAAGGAAGGTAGGCTCCACTGGAGCAGCTTTAGTACTGAGCTTTTCTTTTGGATTGGTGGTAAATGAAAAACCCAGAGCCCAGTGACTTTTCCTTTTTACCTAATTGCTCCAATCCAGGAATCTTTGGCACAGGAATTTTCCTTTGCTTTGTGGCTCTAACATTATTCAGCCATTTGTCCTTAACAAGGCCACTGTTTTTATAACTTTTAATCCTACTCAGTGTGTGTTGTGCAAAGAATGCTCTTGAGTGTCAAATTCTATCTTGATAAGAGAATAACAGCACCAGGTTATTGCACTAGTTCTTTTATACTCCAGTTTTATCTGACTAACAAACACAGTGTTAGATAACTGATTTTCCTCATTATTTGCTACACTGGCCTTATTTCATTTACACTGACAAGCTGACAAACATATCTACATGCAAGAGGAAAGAATTCCACTGCATTGATTTAAAGGGACAAAAAAATTAATTGACAAACTGGAAGTTATTTTAAGGTAATCATGCAGATATTCTATTTCTACTTCACTCTTGTACACTGCCTAGATTTAAACCACTGAGCTGCACTGCTTCTTCTTTGCAGAGGGTAATAAAAATGAGGCCTATTTGAAAAACCTGCACCACAGAGGACACATGGGTTTTTTTCTCAGTTCCAATGGTAGATTTACTTCTTTGTTGCTGTGTATTAGTTGTGAAGCTGTATTCATGAAACAGGGAATGTTTATGTATTCAAAACTTGTGCATAAAATAGAAGTAAATCATGTGCATTTTTTAGCCATCATAAAAACAATGACAAAATAAAAGCACTATAAAAGATTGTATGAAACTGGAGCTCTTCTACAATTTTTTAAGCAGCAAAAAACTATCAGTTTCATAATGGAAATCAAAACACATTTTTAGGTACAATTCTTTGCATGTCATTCCTCCTTACAGTGCTACATAATCACTTTACTTTTTCTTCTCATTTTAGTATCAGCAAACATCTGCCTACACACTAATTTAGGAAATATTAATTAAAAATTGGGACGTATTAAAACCTAGCACACTGATTTGAAATGTCTCTGATCATATATTTGATATCAAGTCCTAGCATGAAATTTCTATAGTTAATCCAAGTAGTTTCTTGTTAGGAAATAGCACACATAGTCTGTCAGATTATTTTCAGTACAAAAGATACAGAGATAAAGTAGTTTAACTGAATAGCTCTGAAGACTCCTAGGCATCAGCAGGGAAGGCACTTCTTTGGTCACACAGCTCCAAGCACAACGGGACTCAGCACAGCTTTGGTATTTCACCATCTCCTTCAGTTTCTATGCAAGTGATATCCACTGACTGCCCAGTCCTGAACTTCTCCACTTCCAAATAATGCAAAGAAAATTGCTCCAAATAGATTAATAGAGGCAGCGATATAGAAAACCATCTGCCATTCTCCCACAGTATTCTGTCAAATGGGAGAAAGAAAAAAAAAATGCAGTCAATGTACAGCTTCACACTCAAGAAAAAATAGTTTTAAAATCGATGCTACATGCCTTTCCTATTTAAATGTAAAGGCCATTCAGCATGATTTCACAGCAACATAAAAGCTTTATAAACATAAAGGATAAAATCATTAGTACAGTCAGCTTCAGTTTTATAATAAAGCTTACACAGAAAGTCTTATCAGAACTGCATTACCCTATCCAGATCAGTTAATCAGCCAAGATGCAGAACCATTGACACAAGTGCAGAGAATGTTACTGTAAGGGAAACACTACCTTGGCTTTCAGACCAGGTGATCCAAGAGCCCTGCACTGTTGCAGTAAGTTATTTTATTCCTAATGACTGCTATGTGAACCTCCCAGATTCATAAGCCTTTTGGCCCAAACAAGGTAGCTACCTTAACTCAGATTTCAAGAATAATCCTCTAAACTCTGGTATTTAAAAAAGGCCTTAATAAATGTGCAGTAAAGAACTGTGGTGTGTTTGCTTTGTTTTTTTCATTTTCAAATAAAGAAATAATATCTACAGATGTCTTAAAGGTTTGGGGTTTTCTTAAGTTCCAGATGATGCTGTAACAAACCTGTAAATGATCTTAGTACAAAACCAGAATACCTGAGGAGGAGTGCATTAGTATGGAGGGGGAAAAACTAAACAAAACAAAAGTATCTTAAAGCAACCCACTTGTTAAGGTATCTGGAAGAATTAATTTTACTGGAATCATGTATTAATGAATATTTTCTGATTGTTTTTGGATAAAGCATGGTAATAATAACACCAAGGTCATGAGTTTGATCCTCATATGGGCCATTCACTTAAGAGCTGGACTCGAAGATCCTTGTGGATCCTTCCAATTCAGAATATTCTGTGACTTTTAAGAAAATCTTTGGAATGACCTCCAACTCCAAAAAATTCAAGTGTATCACTAAGCTTACTCCTCCTATCTCCCTTCTTGAAAGATTTTAGAATAATTCATATGTTCATTGAAAAAAATCAGTGTAATCAACTCCTCAAAAGTACTTCCCTTTTTCTATCCAAATCACTACACCACCTTGTTAGTCAAATCTAACACTAGAATCTAGTTTCTCACTTATCTGACAAATGCTGACATTAGAACTCAACCCCTCATGTGAGAGCCTAATTAAAAAAAATACAAGCAAGAACTTGTTCTATTTTAATAAAACAATACCACAATTGTCTCATCTAGTTGGCATTTATCAGACTTCTTCTGTCTGATAAAATATATTCATTTTATTCCTAGAGGTTATAAGGGGTGAGTCAGTAAAATTTTCAAGTCTTACAAAGGTCTTTGATTTTACTCTTACTTTCCTGATCAGAATCAGGACAATAAGAGCTAGGAATTAAATAATTCACAACAACGGAACAATATGACTTGCAGGTGTAACCCATGTTTCATTTAAGTACAGCAGACTTGAGAAGAAGGAATTTCTATTCAACTGAGATAAAAATATAACAACTGAAAAAGATAATAAACAGACTCACATTATGAGTGAGGTTTTTGGCAATAACTGGCCCCACCATTCCTGGGATAGTAGCAAACGAATTTGTGATCCCAAGGAGAATTCCAGCATACCTGCAAGAGAAGTTGTTATTACTGCTTATTAACTTGTAAGGCTTATCAGTCATGGAAACAATTTTGCCTGACCTGATCACGTAGGCCTCATCTTGATCACACAAAAGAAATCAAAACACAAATATTCCTGTGTGAATTACTTGCTTTTCTTCTAATAACAACTCACTGACAGCTTGGCACATACATTTTAAGGGACACAATTTGGTGGTGGACTTGGCAATGGTAGATTAATGGTTGGGTGTGATGATCTTAAAGATTCTTTTCTACTTAAATGGTTCTGTATGTCTCTATTTTTCAGAGGCTAGTTATGGAATTTAATTTAAATTGCCTATGGCTTTGCTCAAGATCCATAATCCAAACCCACATCCTCTTTGCTAATCCACAACCAAACTGTCTGGAATGGATCCACTGGAGCAGTTAAAAACACATTGCAAATCTTGAAGCAGAAAGACAAGGAATATGACAAAGTGCTCTTTGCCAACAGTAAAGAGTTAGCTCAGGTTTCAGTGCTAAAAATTTGTCTGCCAAGAAGGCAATATCAGCAGCATGCCTGGACATCCCCACTTACATTACAAAGTGTATATTCCAAAGATAGGAGTTCAGAGTGCTGTGGCAGTCCTTCCCTTCAGCTTTCTGTGGGTCAAGGCCAATGGGAAATGGGCCTGACTAAACCAGTTCTGCTGGCTGCCGTTCCTGCAGCTCCATTCTGAGGCCTCCTGTTCCATGAGCGTGCTGCTCTCTGACACACAAATGTAAGTGCATGCACCAGCGGCCATAAAAACGTGCTGGGAAAAGCTGGTAACTTGCTTAATATCTAAATCTCAGCACCTCATCTCTAAGCAATTCAAGATCTCTCTCACAGGCATGTTGCAATACCGAAAGTTTGAAACTGTACCACAAGTGCAGACTTGTGAGAGAGACTGAAGAGAAATAAGAGCCAGATGTTCCACAGAAGTTTGACCTTCTAACCATCAGGGCACATATCCCTGTGTTTTAGATTTTCAAGGTGGATTTGTTGGCTGAAGAATCACACAAAATACTAAAAGTTGCAGTTTACCATAGGAGAAAAGAGTCATATCCCAATGATCATTTTAGGCTCTTTAGAGTAAAATTATGTCCTCACCAATATTAACATAATTGAAACATATTTCATCTCTAAAGAGAAATGCATAGCTTTGAAATTTTATTTACCAAAACAGGAGAATTCAACCATACTGCATTGTTACAAAAGATTGCAATGTTCATTCCAGTGATATTAGAAAAACTGGTTTTTTTCCTGAGAAAGGGAAACAATCATCTAGCCTACTAATTGATTGTTTTTCCTGAAACTCTACACTACAGATCAGTTTAAAGCACAGCAATACTTTAGTTAAAACGTCTTTATTTCCTTTAAACCTATCATGCAGTCTTCCTATCTTGGAAAAGGGTTTAGAATGAATAGGCCTTTATGAAGCTGAATGTCAAAGTGTAAAAGCTTCCCTTAGGAAAATAAGCATATAAAGCAAAACCCTATTTAAAGCCTTTATGTAGAACCAAATGCACTTTCTCTTCAATATGTTTAAGCACTACAATACTGCTAACAGACACTTCTAAAACTAAACATAGTTAAATTGTTTCTCTGGTTTACAAAGATCTTTGGCAACCAATTGTTGGCTAACTGCCTCTGTTTATGCCCAGTGTTTCTGACATAGGTTGCATTCTTGATAGTGCTTGCTGTTTGATGCAGATAACTGTGATGACACTCCCTTAGCACAGTGGAAACTCCCATATGAAAAGGGAAAGCAAAAAGTGACATGTCTGCACAGCAAAACCAATAGTAAGCTGTTGGCCAGGTTCTTATGGCATAGTGGGGATAACCAAATACAAATTATCTTGCAGAGCAGTCAAGTACTAAAATCAAGAGTAAAAAAACCAGCTATGTGAAGTATTTAGTGTACAACAGAGACACCTAATATTACAAGGGATAATGGTAACACCAATATTAAAATTCGTAGTAATAGAAAGGTACTAATGTAGATTTAAAGAGCTAAAATATAATACATATTCCCCAAAAGAACAATCTTGTCTCCCTCTTGTCCCCAACCCTTCTCCAATCCAATTCACCAATGGCATAATAAATACGTTAGCAACCAAAACCATATAGCAAATATTATTGTTAATTAAGCATCAGTATTTTCATTTACTTTTTTCCTGTGACTATAATAATTATTTCTTCAATATAATGCAAGTTTTAGTAGCAAAAAGGGACCATTTGCTATTCTTGGCAGCATACTTTTAACCAATCTAAATGGGCATTTGTACATGTTGAAACTGCTTTGAATCACTTCTCATTTTTCTAATGTCTTTCAGTAAATTATGAAAAATAAATATTGAGCTCAGAGTAAACTCTTTACTGAGGTTTCCTTCACAATTTTATGTAGACCCTGTTTTTAGATTTCTACAATTAAGCATTTCCTCGCAATTGTGCATATCTGCCTAGATCACTTTATCCAACAAAGTTCAGACAAGTTGCAAAAAGATAGGTTTGGGGGAGGGGGAAAGACAGTCTTCTAATCTCAGATTTTTTTGCATTTTTTTAATATGACCTTTGTTACAAGGATGTGCTTTTTTCCCTCTCTGGCTCCATTCGAACAGATCTACCCTGAAGTAAAGAATGCATGTGCTGAATAGAAAACCACTAATTTCAATAAAACAGCACTCACCATGATCACGAAGGAAAGTCTTCCCACATATGCAGCCACTCGCCTCTAGAGGCAACGCTGGACCAAAGTCCCTGAACTATCAGCAAGACACTTACCCCCCCCTGCACTCAGTGTCCTCCCTTCTGCCTGTCTGAGAGTAAAGATGAGCTAGAGGAACTTGTCTGATGTGAATGCAAAGGGAAAGAGCAGGACTTTATGGAGGGCAGGAAGAACAGAGTGGGATTTGGTCAGAGGGATCAGCAGCAATTCATGTGAGATAACTAACTATGCCTGCTGACAGGCATCGGCACTGTGTAACATCATTTTCTTCTTGTGGCTTTTTTTCAACACCTAAAATACTCTGAATACTGTTATAAACAAATTGACTCTTGAAATAAACATATTTGAAATGCAAAATGAAGTATCTAAAATTAGAAGATGCATACAACATCCTAATTTGGGAAATCTCAGCCATTGCCTATATACAGAAGTTCCTTGTGCATGTAAGTCACACTGCAGTTGCATGATTTCCTTTTTCCTGTCACAGCTCTGTAGCATTCCATTGACAGGCTGAATTGTACTCACATAACAAACACAATTAATAAATATTTTGGAAACTAACTGTTGTAGTTCTGCAAAACTAAGCTTGAAACAGAGGTTGTACAATGGTCCCATAATACCTCAGAAGAAATGCTTTCAGTACAATTTCTAAATTTGTAGTTATACATGATTTAAAACAAAGTGCATCACAGAAGCTATTTTTCTTACTTTCATATTCAATTCAGCATTACAAGCTGTTTATGGCTGGCCAGTGATACCTCCCCTCTTGCTTACTGCCTAACCTCACCTGCCAAGATTAACTGGATTCCCACTATTTCATATCCATTTGTTAAGTCAAAATTTGTCCATGATTGTGGATGTGACCACCATCGTTTCAATTGCCAAAGCCTGAATACCACCTTCAATTGGGAATTGAGGTTTTCCATAGGTTGTCTAGATGACCAGAATTTTTTTATAGATGTTATTTCTAAAAAATATTTTTTCCTGTACACTTACACTTAAAGTATTTTCATTTTACACATTAATACAGAAACACACTTTTCTTTGGACATAAAATCATTTGACCTGTTCGCATCTAAATGCTACCACAAATAGGTAAATGAATGACAAAGCAAAGTACATGACTTCTACCAGTGCACTTTTAGAAGAATATACATACATCCACACTCTTTGGGAAATTGACAGATCTGCCCAATTATGAATTTGCAACGCATTGGAGAAATTACAGCCTGAAGTCTCAACTTTCCACTCTTGAAAATTATTCATTTAAGAGCAATTGTACATACCTGATTGGTCACCTACCAACAAATCAGGTCAACTACTTGTAACAAGTTTTAGATTTCAGTGTACAGAATGTTTCTCAAATGCAAATAATTTGCCTGTATCACAGTGCTTAAATATGGTAATGGTCATACCGGTGGTTGATAGCTCCAATGGAAAAGTTGAAAACAGTGAAACACTTAACCGTATTGTACAGTTCAAAAAACAGTCCTATTAAAAACATGAATCAAATGTGACAAAAGTCTATCAAGTCTATAATTACAATCTGTAACTACAGGAATTAATATAATTTATTACTGCAGGATTAAAACTGGAATGATTCTAAACTATTGTTTATGTCAAATCCTCTGCCAAACTTGCACTTTTTGGAAATACAGTGCTTAATATTGTAAACCCAAGTAACTGTCAGTGTTTGCATTCCAGGTCTGTACAGCATATGCTCCATAGCTACATTTCCAAGGCACCCCAGCAACACAAAAAGAAAAAAAGGGGGGCATAAACATTTCACATGCACTAACAAGTTTCTGCAATACTTACGAAGGTGCTATGTCCAGATGGTTGATGCTGTAGCCTGACGTACAAAATCCTCCTAATGTTGTTGATATGGTCACGAATGCAACAGCCAGTGCGTAGTTGCAGCCTATGAACCCGGCTGCTACTAAGAACACCGCAGGTCCAATCATTCCTTCAAGACAGAGACCTCAGAATCAATGGACGTTTAACGCCAGAGACACTCGGAGGCGCCAAGCGTTTTCCATACAACTTCCAGCGCCCCCTGGCGTACAGAACCGGCACTGCACCGTGCGCCTTACAGCGGGACGGCGTGGGATCGGGAATGGTTTGGGTGGAAGGGATCTAAAAGATCATCTAGTTCCACCCCCCCTGCCACTGGCCTGGACACCTGCCACTAGATATGGTTGGTCAAAGCCCCCCTCTAACCTCGCCTTCCAAGCATTTCCAAGGATGGGGCAGCCACAACTTCTCTGGGAAACCCGTTCCAGTGCCTCACCACCCTCTCAGTAATGAATTTCTTCCTATTATCTAATTCAAATCTACTCTCTTTCAGTTTGAAGCCACTCCACCTTGTCCTATCACTACATGTCCTCATTAAAAGGAAGAGCAGATGGGTTAAAAAATTGTTCTTGTCTCAGGAAACAGTAATTAGATCAGAAATATCCCACTCTAGTGGCAAAGAACAAACTAGATTTAAAAATTAACAAAAACCAACAGGTTCTGAAAATTACCTCACAGATTAATTTTATTTATTGCTATAAATAAATTGAAGCTCCACTGACACTGTGAACCCTGGGTGAATCCAAGATAGCTGCAGATACGCTTGATCAGGCACTGGAAACAGCTTATCAGCCATCATGAGCTCATGCACACTGTTCCTCTCTGCAGTTAACTCTGGTAGCCATTGCCCAGAGCCCAATTACATGATTCACTCATGACCAATGCAAACAGCTCCAAGTACATGCTTTTGCTGATGAAGCCAACCTAAGTCCTGCTTTTCCTAAGACAACAACATTTTTTCTCCTGAGTTATACATACATGGGTGTGAGGTGTGCAGCCCTGCAGTAAACTGAATCACCAAAATAGTACAGGCTTAAGACAAACAAAATTGCTGAAAATTTATTACAAGAGCTGCTTTAAAGAAAGCAATTGAATTAGCTGAATTGAGAAGGTAGCAAGGATCACCACACAAACTAGGCTGCAACTTTTGTGGATCCTGTGCCTAATCTGTTGGGGTTTTTTTTCCAATTTCTTTCTCCTGTCCCTTCTTTATTCAGCAATCAACTTCTCTTTACTAAATACAGCCTTTCACTTGTGTTCATTAAAAACCTCATCTGGCTGATCTGTTGGTGATTTCAGGTCATCTCTTCTCCCAATTAGTCATGACCATTTTGGATTCTGTTTGGTCTTTCTACTATGGTAGCAGCTGTAAATTTTGCAAGTATATTCCTGTTCAGTTACTTTAATCTTAGATAAACAAAACACTGAACAACAGAATAGGCTCATGCAGAACAATAATCCTGTCAGTTTGGTAAACCTTTTTTGTATGACAATATTTCATCCACTCTTTCATGGTGACCTTACATGACCATTTATTTGATTGGTTTGCTTGTAGTTCCATTATCTTGTCCTAAAAAAAGCTTTTGACGATCTTTTATTGTTCTCTTATCCAGTAGGCCTACTTCTCATGGAAGAAGATAGGATTATTCTTGACACATTAATGTACAAATAAAGTTGCTCCTCTCAAGCCATGCACAATTCTACCTCATCTCACAGCAGAATGTCAGACTACTCCCCCAAGCCCTTCAATTTTCCCAAATTGATATTATTGCATGTTCTAAGATTATATGTTCCAAGAGATGATACTTGCACCTACCTATTAGGGTAAAACATTTGCGAACACAAACAGTGGAGAAGTTCTGTTTTTCCCGTAAATAATCAGCAATTTGGCCAGAGAGAATTATACATAACCAGCAGCCAAAATAAGGCAAGGCAGACAAAAATCCATTCTGTTAAGGAGGTTTAAAGAAGACAGTTATAACAATAAAATGACAAATCAATCATGACTTAATCCATAACTACCATGCAGTCAGACCAAAAACTCAAAAGTTTAGATCAGCAACTGGCTTCAGGAAAAAGAAAACTATAACTGAAGGTATCCTGTGGACATTAACCTGATTGTGGAAGTTTCCAGAATACCAATATCAAGTGAATTACTAAAGTAAGTGAAAGCTGTAAATATTATTCAGAATTTTGAAAACTATACAGAATCTTTGGGTTTTGTACTACTGTTACATTACATTATTCCTTATCCATTAGCTGAAACATCTGGTGCTGGCTGTAAACAGAGACAAAATCTAGAACAAGGACTTTTTATCACATCTAGCCTGGACATCCCATGATCCCAAAGCAGAGTTATTCAGGATCTGACATTACTTACACTGAAGTAACTGGTTAATCTCCATTACTTTAAACACGTGCTGCTTAGAGACTCCTGCCTAAGTCTACGTGATTTTCTGATGAAGGGAAACAAAAGGTACTACTGAAACCTGCATTTACAGCCTTCTCAAAGAATTATGGATAGTTACTGATAACAGAGCTATAATTTGACCTTATCTGTGATTAAAAAGGGGTATTTGAATAGCTATAGTATGACCTTTATACACTTGTATGAAATGTGTATTTGTCAAGAAGTGAAAGAATCCCTAGGAATTTTAATTTGAAATGAAACAAGAAACACATCCCCACCTGGAGTCCATTCTATCAGTACTTAAGCATGCTGCCTGTTGGATTTCAGTCAGTTTTCAAAAACAGTAAGTAAAACTTTGCAAAATGGACGGTCTCAGTAATTAAAAAACTTTCGTGAAGCGCTATTCAAAAACAGCATTATTTTAAACTAATTTCTGTATTTTAGAAAGAAAACTGAACAGCAACAACTGTATAATATTTTAAATGGCAATGCAATTTCCATCTAAATGTGTGGCAACAAAGTTAGTCCAACACTATTACACAAGCTTTTTTTTTGATGCTCACAACAGTCAGTACTCTAAGCTATGCCAAAAAGAAAAAAAACATAACCCAGGGACAAAGGAAACCACAGCAGAACCTGTTACCATTTAATGCAATGGTGTTTTATGAAATACATGCAACTGAGAGCTGTGGTAACAAATGACTTTCACAGATGTTGATGCCTCTTCAGGTATTTCCTGAAGAGGCATAATAAGGAGCCCAACCAGCATCTTCAATTAGTTTTTTCCAGCCATTTTGCAGCTTCCCTAAGGCTACCCTAATGCAATATGGTTCCCCATATTTTTCTCCCAAGATTGCTGGCATCATCTCTTTCTTCCATGACATTCATCTTCAGATTGCTCTAAATTAGTTTTGTTTGCTAAACCAGGAAAATAATGTGTTAAATTTCTTGCAATTTCTGAGCACCTTTTTATCTTCGCTATACCAGTTTCTCCAGGTAAGGTATGCCATTACCAAAACTGTTTCATTAAAGACAGACCAGTACAGTCAAGTAATTGCTATAAATAAGAATATTCCGCCTTCCCCACCCCCTATTTTGTCCCTGAAGAATAATTTAATTTTATAAAATTTCCTTGAAAAGCACTATATGTGGACCTTAAGACTATGGTTTTGTTTCATCCCATTGCCTTAGTAAGAAAAGGTATTTTACCTCTGCTGCTCATTGAGGAAAGAAATTGACAATTTAGAAAGTGATCCAATCAGAATGAAGCTTCCCTCTGGTCCCTTTCTCCCCCAAACCCCATCCTTAAAATACTTTCAAAAATGCCACTTGTCCAATGATTTTCTTAGTTTTATTTTTAACTGGAAATGTTCTTCTTTAGGAGGTAGCAAAGAAGTAGATACTATTTCAGAAGCCATAAAACTTGGTGTAAAATCTGAAATAATCACAGAAGCCATATAACAGGGAAAATATTTTTATAGTTACTGTTTGAAAGCAGAACAGCTAAAGATGGGTACCAAGCATATTCAAACAGAAAATTTAACTTGAAAGCTGGCACTAAGGTAAATGTCAAATAAGTCAAGAAAGTGGAAATTATAAGGCAGGCAACATTTTTGATGCATCTACTTAATTGTGTGTGGTTATCATTTCCCAGCTATATGTTTACATTCCAAGGTTCTTAAACAGTTTCCTCTACTCTAAACAGGAGGAGATTTAGTTTCTTTAATTCAGAAGAAAATGCCTGTATCTGTATATATCTCACCTCCTGTGCATCAAATCGCAGGATCTCCTTCATGTATGTGGGCAAGAGTGTAAGAAGTGTATAAAATGTCCAATTGTAAGAGAAGTGTGCCACAACAATAGCCCAGAGTGGAAGGGACTCCAGCATAGCTCTCCAGGGAACAGATTTCTGTGTAGAAAGCTGGCAAGCAAGAGACAAAGGGAAGAGAAAAAAGAAGGAAATCAGGATGTTGATATGAACATTTACTAAACACAGTGTTTTTGATGCTAAGCAAATCTGTGCTCAGGATCCATTCTGAAAGGCACAAAATGAGTCTCAGTTAATAAATGCAAGTCATCAGCAATGAATTAATTACTATCTTCAGTTCTCAATGAAGGTATACTAAAGTATGTTACTGCTCGGATGTTTACTATTCCAAAGTAAACCAATTTTTACATTTTGTAATTCAAAAAGTATGCCTTCCCTTATTGAAATGTGATGCCTTCTGCTTTTACTATAAATAATTTAAAAATTTAGTCACCCCTCAGGTGTTGATTTAGCTGCATTTTTCCTGCTCAAACCTAGATATTACTTTTGGTCTCTCAGCCAGCTTCACTGTTTGTAAATACATATCTTCCCCCAGTCACAGGAATGAATCTTATGCAGACTTCAGAAACTGGCTCATTAGCATTTTCTCTGTGAATAGTAATCTGTTTCTTACTCTAGATGACACACTGAGAAAGAGAAATGCTGTAAAATTTGGTACTGCAAATGTTAAAGACATTATACAGGTCTGGATCTAGTATAAAATGACAGAGTTGGGCATTTTATTTTTTTAATAAAGCACCTCAACAGCATTTGCAACAAAAGGCATTATTATAAATGCATTGTTTGATTATTGATTGTTTTTCAGTTTACAACTGCACTATTTAATTTTTGTTTTGTTTGAAATATCCTGCCTCCATCCCAGGTTAACAATGTTATTCTAAACATAAACATGTTTACATAAACATATAACAAAGCATAAAAAAAGGTAACAAACCATAAACAAAGCTTGGCATTAATGACCATGTTTGTGGTTTATGTTCAGACTTACGTAGGTTGGTCTCTACCAAAGTGCTGTACCTGATCTTTTAGAGAAGACAGTATATATTCCCTTTCAGCATGTGAAATGCTCCTGTGAGCTTCTGGTGTATCACTAACCAAAAACATCCAGAAGAACCACCACAATACACCAAGTGCACCTATTGTGAAAAGATGGGTGAAAAGATAGAAATTTAAAAAAAGCAATTTTATTGAGTAATACTCTCAGATGATATAGTCACAAGTGTTTTCTCAATATGCTCAATATAATTTTAATTAACATTATTTTTCTGTCTACTTACAAACACTAGTTCCCCAAATGCACATTCAGATATAAGAAAGAAGGAAGATGACTAAGCAGAATTTTTTCTTTTTAATTTTTCTTCTTTTTTTCCTATACTTGAAGTTCTTCATACAGCAAGAAAGCTGTGTGCTCATACATAATTGCATTTTTATTAGTCACAAGGAAAAGCCACAAAGGATATGGCTCAGCCTCGGGAAATAAAAAGTTCACATTAAGTTTAATCACAAAAGATACTCCATGCATATATACAGAATATCACTACATGCAGCTTAACTGATGTACTATTCCTCCTTCTCTTTCTTAAGCCAACCCCAGAACTGTCACTTGAAAAAAGGTAACTTTTCAATAATGGGTCCAAATTAACTGCACTTTTATGTAACTGTAACATTGTAACTTATTTCATTTTGTTCAGTTCTTTGGTTTGAATTTTTGTGATTTGTAAAAAATTGGAGATGGGTTTTTTGAGAAAAATGTAACTCTTATATTCTGATTCCCCCTTTCCCATGAAGAATATGAAATGGCTCAGACACATAAACAGACCTGTAAAAAGCATTAGCTAAGCCATGCTGTTAAAACAAATATTTTCTGTTTCAGCGTCTTCGAGAATATAGGTCACAATAAACATGCTATGCATTCCTTCAGGGTCCCTGTGACTGCTAGAGATTTTCCAGTTTACATTTTAAGCAGCAGTAACTTTTCACACGTTCTTTCATTCAAAGTTGAGGTTTATTCCTGGGATTAAAGTTATTAACTCAATTTCACACTTCAGATAAGAAATTTCAGCCTGTAGTTTAAGAGGGGTGAGAGAGTTAAGAGCATTTGACTTGTACCAGCTTTTGTCCAACTCAGAGACAGCTTTGCTCACTGGAAGAAGGCTTATTTAGCCATTTGCTGGAATCTACTTAGCCTTAACTGTCTCTAATTGCCCAGAAGGAATAAAACAGCAATCCAACATGTCAAATACGCTTTTAAAATGTAAAATAAGTTTTATAAGATATGCTTTTCAAAAAGAATATGGATTGTACTTTTAATAATTTAAAAAAATCAAAACAACACAAACTTACCAAATATGTAGAACACATAAACCCAGTTCATATAGTAACAAATTAAACCAGATAGTGGCAGAGACACAACAGTTCCCAGCTGTGCACCTATACCAGAAGAAAACAAAACAAAATGTAAAAATAATTAGATCTCCTGTGGACTCCTTAAGTATAAGTGCCATTTCAGAATTATTTTATTTTTCTGTAATAAATCATGAATAAAGATTGTCACTGCCACTAGAGGGTTGTGCTTTGCTTTAAAGAAACACAGGCACGATGAGCTGCCTTGGCAGCTCCAAGCAAATAGAGCCACAAAGCCCTAAGAAGCCAAAATTAGAAGCAAGGAGCAATAAAAGATAAGCATTCTTGGCACATTTGTCTCCAATAAAATGATGGCTCTCACACATCTAAACAATGCAAATTACTCAACTGGTATTGCTGCAAAACAAGAGATGAGCACAGTATAATTAAGGCCTTGGGAATATAATGTGACAATACAGTCAGTTTGCTTTTTTCATATCTCCTTCTAGCTCCACAAAACCAGGAATGCTAGAAACATGAAGCAGAAGTCATGCATATATAACCAGTAGGTTCAAATTCTATGTTTTCTGAATGTGAAAGTGTCAGGATCAAGAGAGAACCTACCCCAAAAGTTGGGTAGATTCCAGTTCAGAAAAAAGCAAAAAACCACAAAGAACTTTTCCTGTGCTTATAATTCAACATATATGTTGCAAAGAATAAGGATGGCAGGTGCTTCCCTTTCGAAATCTAAACCAGAAACCCGTATTATTTTCATATCTGACACTCTACTGGTGATAAACAGTAGGTTTTGTCTCTCGATGTTAGCTGTACAATTACTTACTCTCAACTCAGAAAATATTAAGACTATGTTGATATTCTGGCTACCTAGATTCCATCTTCATGGAAACAATAATTTTTATTTTAGGCAGAAAGCTCCAACAATGAACAACAAAACCACAAACATCATGCAAAATGTAAATCAAAATAACAACTATATATAACCTCAACCACATGTTCTCTCAGAAAATCAACACGATCACGATTAAACTAACTGCAGACCACATGACTGCCAGCATGGAAGGAAAGGAAAGGAAGGAAAACAGCCTGCCAAGATAACACAAGATATCTTATCCACCCATGACTGCTAACAATGGGCTGTTCAAGGCCACAGGCTCTTCTCACTCGTACATTAGCATATATTATCACAAAATACAAAAGGACAGTTTAAAAGCTCCCAATTGCTAAAGGCAGTAGAAGGCAGTCCCAACCCTGTACGCTCTGCTTAACTTGTGTGCTCGGTCTCACATGAAGACTTCTTTTAAAGTAGATTTAATTAAATACCAAGGCAGGAAACAGATTTTTTAAAAAGAGAAAGAAAAAAGCTTTTTGATGCATTAGATGAGTTGAAGCAGGTCTTTGAAGGGTCACTTCAATGAGTGATGAGACAATTGGTTCAGAGCAAAGTGTGGAAACATGAGGAAAAAGGATTAAGGCTTCATCCCTCTGGGAAAAGTGAGTCACTGGACTGCCTTAGCTCCTTAAGAAACTGTAGCTGAAGTTTACATGGTATAGACTTGTCTTCTTGATAAACCACAGGTCAAATAAAAACCAGAATTACTACTAGTAAAATGAGCAAAGCAAACAATTACTTCAGTAACTGAATACAAAATTTGTGATCCTCTAAGAAATATTATCAATTTTGACTA
This sequence comes from Cettia cetti, assembly GCA_013401135.1. Lineage (NCBI taxonomy): Eukaryota > Metazoa > Chordata > Aves > Passeriformes > Sylviidae > Cettia > Cettia cetti. The sequence goes on from VZUI01001287.1 coordinate 57,998, forward strand.
GCAAATTTAGAAACCTATGCTTTTCACCTGCCCCTCAAATACTGCACTGAGCAATGTGACTGACCAATAAACCCCTAAAATGCAAGAAGGCTCAGTGGAGGAAGGCAAGAGCAACATGTTCATCAAACTCAGGGAATCACAGTGAGCGTGACCAGCCACAGTTGTTGTAAAGATGATGACTTTATCTCAACACAAAGGGCACTGGAGGGTTTGGATAAGCAGCTATGTGGAGTGGATCAAATGATGGTGTAAATGTTTCTCCTCATTCAGTTCATTAAAAGTGTGACTATCTCACTGACTTAGGCAGACCAACATGAGGGGAGTGAATATCTGGGTCAGTCGAACACAAAGTAAAAAAGTTAAACAACAGCAGAATTTCTGAGAGAACAACAGACTTGACTTGCAGCCAACCCAAACTGAAGTGTATTGCAATTGCTATATTTTGTTAAGTGTCAGCTTACATTTGCTAAGTGCTAACTTGTACTGTGCTTTCTGTACAGTACATACTGTATCAATCTGCCAAATCAAAAATCCTGTGCAACATCAAGTATCTTCAAAGAAGTAAATCTGATATCAAACATTACACCTTCTAGACACAGAATATCTAGGACAATCTGGTCAGAGAGTATTCAATTCTGACAAGGACCTCTTGCAGCAATACATGGGACCTTGGCTGTTTTCTTCCCCAAGTTCCTCCAAGAACATTTAAAAAACCTTCCAAAAACCAACCACACAGCTCTATCCTGTGACTGCCCCAGTTTTTCTGTTCCTAATGCTATACCTTTCCTCTTTACAGTATCTTCTATTAATCAGCTTCACAGTAATTATTTGCACCACCTTATACCAAAGTAAGACCCAAGTTTATACTTATTTGTAGATCAATATCTTTTGTCAGGTCATAAAAACCATGAATAAATGAAGAAAATGAATGGAAAGCAAGATTTATTTAATGTTACACTTTCTGGATTAAATGCTGATTAAAATTTGCAATACAAATCCCTTTGATTCAAGTCAATCCTCCCTGTTACTGCAGTAAAAATTTCTAATCCCATGATCAGCGTGGGAATTTCTCACCTGCATATGAAATACTGAGGAGCTTGCTGCGTTCCAGTGGAGGAGCCCAAGAAGACCACATGGAATGCATAGCTGGAAAGGTAACACCCTAGAAAACATCATTTCATTCTGCTGAAATGCAAGAATTTTAGAACTCACTTCAACTTTACTTCAATGTTTCTAAGCACGATCCATTAAAAAGCAGTAATACTATCTATTAGTTTGTTGTCTAGCAAGAAACCACTTTAAAAAAATTGTGCAAGGCATGAAAATAGGAAGGCAGAATTAATTTCTCCTGCTTTTGACTCTGTATATACTGGAAAAGCAGGAACAATACAAACAACACTGTTTTGAGGCCTTGGTTTTTGAAAAATGAGAATAGTTTTGTCTCAAGTTACATTTCTTATTTGAAAAGCTTAGGTAAAATAGAGTGAAATGCTTTAATTATTCTAAAACCCATAAAACTAAGCCACTCAAATCAAACAATCCACATACTATTCCAGCATAACAACCCCCCACAGAATCTAATCACTATAATTTTAAACAAATTATTCAGATACATTTTTAAATTACATAGAGGAAACACAATTACCTCTCCCAGTCCTTCCAAGGCTCTGACAGCTATGAGGTAGCCAACTCCCAAATCTGCAGCTAAGGGAGTAAGCAAGGTGAATACAGAGGTACCAAAGATGCCAAACCCCAGCAACAGCTTGCCTCCAATTTTGCTTGCAAGATATCCTCCTGGAATCTGAGTAATGATATAGCCATAGAAAAAAGAACCAAGGATCCATCCCTGAGTATCAGCATCCCAAGAATACTTTACTCCCTAAGAAGAGAAAAAAACCCCAACAAAATGCAGTAAGTTAAAGACAGCAGTTTCTCTGACCATATTTTTTTATTACATTGATCTACTATTTAGTCCTTTCGATAAATAAATAGATAAATTTCAATTTTTTTGTGATCTACTCCCTAGGGTCTCCTTCCTCTACAGCCACCTGTACTGCAATCAAAGTTGTGTTAAAAGCCAATTCAGGTAGTTTACAATCTGTTTGGATATATCTAACCCAAACATGAAAACCATCACTACACAAAATACAAGTGTTCTGGCAGTTATTCCTTTTTGAATTCTAAGCAGCTTGGGTTAGGTGACAGGTACAGAGACTACGCAAGTCTGCCTGAGCACAAACCCCACTTCCAAATTACAGAGTGGAGATTTTGTTATGCTCTGTAAAATGGCTTTACCTGCAGAAAATTTATGGACCAAAAAAAAAAAATCAAATAAGGAGTTGCAGGTGTTCAAATTTAATCTAAAGAGAGAGAACTGTCAAGGACAGGGCTCACAAGGGTAGGTGGAATAATGGGAGAAGCACAACAACATAACTCAGAAGATGAGTTTAGTGGACAATGCAATAAAAGTGAAGATGATTGAGATAGGAATCTGCAGCTATAAAGGAAGTCAGCAAGACGACAGGAACTGTTGCCCAATAAAGTGATTCTGAAATTTGGGATCACTTCCAAAAGACCAATTTTTCCGCATCTAAATGAGCAGCATACATTTCACAGAAATGATGAGACAGAATCTTCCCATAAAGTTCACCATTATAATTTGTGTTAAATAATAAATGACCTCTAAACAAGCAAACAAAATGAAAGCAGGAAGATGGCAGGAGTGCTCAGGAATAACTTCAAGACAAGATTTGTGGAAGTCCAAATTCACAAAGTTGGGGTTCTTTTTAGAAGGTTTTTTTTTTTCCATATCTGGCAGTTCAGCTAAGAAATATGATTTTAAGGATTACTGGAAGTCAGAGGTAAAGATATACAGACAAAATGTATGATCTGGGAAGGAGATTGAAGAAGTGAATAGACAATTATATGTTAATTTGTAATGAAATTATATGCCATTGTGACTGTACAAAGAACAGGCAAATTGGACAGTGATGGGAGCTCTGACGCAGATGTAACAGTAGCAATTGGTAAGGGGCATATAAAACAGTGAGTCACGGTAGATCTACGTGCTCAGATTAGCCAATTTCTAAGGAATAGCACAGAAAAGAGGTACGTAAAAAAGCTGATCCTGAGCACAGCGCTTCTCAATTAGCTAGTCATGTAAGGCTAATACCTCCCAAAATAGCTTTAAAAGAACCACTAGAAAGGCCATCCAGTAAAAAACAGCCTGTTCTCTTGCCACCTAAATATGGTTCTATCTATCACAGAGTTCTCAAAACACTTTGACATGCCACGTTACAAGACAAGACACATTACTGAGACCTCACCGTTGTGTTGCGAGGAACATTTATGCTGGAAGAATGCTCTGGACACACGTTGGAAGTCACATTCTTTGCTAAGCTTGTGTTAGGTTCTACCATATCCACCAGAGCCACGCTGAGGTTCACACGCAATGCATACAGGAGGAAGAACCCAAAGCAGGCCAGGAGTGCCAGATTGTAGCGAGCTGAGCAGCACGCAGGGACTGAAACAGAGCAAATGAGAAATTTTTAACAGGCCTTACAGAATAGGAATAACTCATAAGCAGTTTTTACTAAGGTTCTAGGAAATCTTTGGGTAACATAAAAAAAATAGCAAGGAGACAAGGTAATTTTTCCTCCTTAAGGGGTTTATTCAATAGGAGTAGAGTCTGAGGCTGGTTGAAAAAAATTTTAAAAGCCCACTTTCATATTGATGTGCAAAGCAAATGTAATCCTCGTTTAGACAACAGGCAGCTACCCACATAAATGTGGGGACTGCAGAGGATGGGTAGTGTGTGGTCTGTGGAAATGGATTTAGAAACATAGTTTCAAAAGTCCTCTCCAAAATAATATTTATTCAAGACAGAACTTCACACTTAAAAAAATCTCAAAAACAATTAGTGGGAAGCCTGTAATATACACAAAAGTGGTTCAAGAAACACAAATACTCCTAAAGTAGTGCTAAAAAATGGTCATTGCTACTTCAGGCTGTTTTCTAGGACAGATTTTCCTTCTTTAAGTTTGCTTACAAGGGAATATGCATTTGCTGACAGCTGCCAAAACTACCAGAAAGGGGAATGGCAAACACTGTGGTGGCACTGTGAAACAGTGACAGGTCCCCCCCAGTTGCCCAGTACACCCTCTTGGCAGTCACAAGACAACAAAGGAAATGAGTCCTAAGATTCAGCACAAAATCTATGTCATGACACTAGGTTAACTGTGCCAGCTGTTTATACACAGATAGCATATTACTCTAACACAGTTACTGATTTCCTACAGCAGTACACAGCAGCACTTGGCAGAGAGCATTCATCAGTGCCATGGGATCCAGACCAGAGCTGAGCTGTAACAGTTTAAATCTCTGCAGCTACTTTTTATGAACTGGGAATGCCCGAAACTACTGAGCAGGATTGTCAAATTGTTGAGGAACTACTTGAACAGTCTGCTGAATTTTCAAAGAGAGCATAGAGTTTCCCTTCTTGTGAGGGAGCTACATTACTAATGGGAAGTTTTATAACCTGGATGTCTGAAACTCTGAGAAGGCTGGAGATCAGCAGATATTACATCAGTTTACATCAGTCTACAGTGATCTCATCTTTCACTACTCAGGGTTCAAATGATGAATAGAATAATCCATGAACAGGACTGACAAGAGCTTCATTTGCTACAGCAGTATGTCACTTGACTGGATTTTCTGATCTGCAGCAAGAAACAAAGGACATGCCCTGTGGACAAGCTGATGAGATATTTTCCCCTTCCCAGTAACTTCCCTGAAACAAGGAAAGAGCCTATGTGATTTTATTTTTTAGGAGGAGCACCAACAGAGACCTTCTGCAAGATTGTTTTTCATGAAATTAACAGAACTTTCCCGTTTTTGAAGTCTCTAATCCTGACAAACTTTATGTGAAATTCATTATGGCTGCACAAGTTGTTAAAATGACAGAGAGATGCTGTACTTGCTATGTTCATTTAATAAGTAAATAATAAACAAGGCTATTGTAGAAATATGCAAAACCCCTTTCAGACCTGTGGTAATTACAAGTTTTGCATCAGAAGCATTTGAAAAAGCCATCCTGGATTTTTAAATGACATGAAGGAGAGCAGCCAAGATTTTATTGCTTACATTAAAAACAACAGGCACTGAGAACAGGAAGTACTTACTACACAAAAACTACTCAAGCAGCTTTGCTGTTCTTTGTTATTGTTTAAAAAGCAATTTGCTATAAGTAGAAAATATAAAGTCATATAATTTAAAACAATGAATAAAATTACAGGTAAACCTATTCCACTTCTTGTAGTTGCTGGGGTTAGACAATAATAACAGAGAGCTGAATGAGACACTGATGACGTAACCCTTCCCCAGAAATGCAGATTAACTGGAACAACCATTACTTTTCCTCTATAAGACTCTTATTGGTATATAACTTGCATGGAGAACAAGCTCCACAAAACAGATGAGCAAAAACTTAAGTTCACTAATGTCAGACTTCTTTTTTCCAACTGTAAACATTTTATTTAAAAAACCTAACAAACATGTAGAATTGAAGTCTGAAGCAAACAGCTACAAAATTATTGGTTCCCTGTCATTCCATCATGTGCACTTGAAATACCTAAGAATATTAGATCAGGTTAACAGACTCAGGATTACAGGTGAGTTTCAGGAGAGTGCTATAACCAGAGACACAGACATTCACTCCCAATAAAAGTTTAAAGCAGCTAGTCAAAATTTAAAGCATTGGGTTCAAGGTCTTACCTTGACTAGCAGTTTTTGGTCCAACATCTATAGCTAATTCTGATTTCAGGGGCATGTTTTAAAGCACTGTAGCTATAATTTAAAAAGATTCTTAAACTGCAGTTAAAAAAGAGGTCTGTGCTGCAAGTTGCACAGCAGTTGAAAGGAAGTTGCTCGTCTGCAGTAGTTTTCCTTGTGGGTGAGGTGAGCCACCTCCAACTGGTGACTGATGCATTGTGCAAACTTATATTGCTTTAGGAAGACCTGAGCTCAAATTTCTCTCCTGCCACTTTCAAAGTCATTTTGTTAGCCGCTCCCCTTGATGCAGTTGCACATTTGCTAAGTAGGTTAGAGCGGTTTTGCATGGCATGCTAAAGAAACCAAAAATCTTACTCTACTCTTTATAGGTTGTGCATTCTGGGAAGCAAAACAGCACAGACAAACATGCGGGCTCTGTTGTTAAGCTCTGACCATATATCAAGTCTCCTCTCCTACCTTCGCGCATCCTTTCACCTTCCTTCCTCTCCATACTTGTCACCAGCAATTAGTCTTACTCAAAATTCTGCCTTCGTATAAAATTTTGACACAATCTCGGTGGACCCCGGTAGTTTTTAACATTTGGACCAGGATTTGGGCTGGAATGTCTTTAATGCAACAACACCGAGCCGAGGGCGAGTGTATGACAGGGCTGCACGCCTGACCCCGCCACCGACAGAGCCGCGACCGCTGTCACGACTCGGGGCCGTGCCTGATCCAGCAGCCCCGGGCACCGTGGCGTCCCCGGCACCGAGCGCCGCGGGCGGGCGGCGCAGCGCCCGGGCCCGTCACCGCTTTTCCCGTCACCCCGGCAGCGGCACGGCGGCACCGACCCCCGGGACCCACAGCGCGCTCGCGGCCCGCGCCTCCATGGCAACGCGACGCCGCCACACAGGGGCAGCTGCCGCTCGTCTCACCCGTGTCGGGCTGGGGCTCCTTCAGCAGAGGGGTGCGATCCTCTCCCTCCTCGGGCTCCATATCGTTGCTGCCACCCGAACCGCGTAGCGCGTTCAGGGCCAGACCGCCCGGCGCCACTGCTGCGGCCGGGAGCGTGGCCCGGCTCGGCTCGGCTCGGCTCGGCTCGGCTCGGCTCGGCTCGGCTCGGCTCGGCTCGGCGCGGCTCGGCTCGGCTGAGCTACGCTTCAGTCTCCCCCGCCGCCGCTCCCCGCCCGCTCGGCTCTGCCCCGCCGGGCCGGGCAGCGGCGGCCGCAGCCCCCGGCGATCATGTGACGGGCAGGGGCGGGCGGAAACGGCTTCAGCACCACACTGCTGCTGGGCCACCCTCGGCCGCCATCTTTGGTCAGGGCGGCCGCTCCGCCGCTCCTTCCGTCCCTCCCGCTGGCTGAAAAGGCCGCCACGAAGGCGGGCACAGGCGGGCAGCGGGTGTCGCTGTGCCGTTTCCCGAATGCTGACGGAAAAGTTCCTCATAGTTAGGACAAATCTGATCAGGCTGATTTACCACGAGCGGCTGCTCCTCAGTGAAGGCGAGCGGCCTCTCGGTGCGGGTCCGCTGCGGTAGCCACGGGCGGAGAAGGGAAGTGTCCAGATGCAGGCGCTGGGTCTCTCTGTAACCACCGAAATGCCATTTAACAATAAATTGTAGTATCTGCAGCACATGGTCTTTTTGCTCTGTGTGTGCATGCAGTGCGGAACTCCCGGAGCGAGGTTTTAAAATCACAGAGTGTTAAGGGGTTGGAGGGGACCTTACAGATCAACTTGTCCCAACCTCCCCGCCATGGGCAGGGTAACCTCCCGCTAGACCGGGTTTCTCAAGGCCTTACCCAGCCTGGCTTAGAACACTGCCAGGGTTGGGGCACCCACAGCCCTGCTGGGTAACCTGTTCCAGTGTCTCAGTACCCTCACAGTAAAGAATTTCTTCCTACTACATAACCTAAATTTCCCCTCTCCCAATTTATACCCATTACTCTTTGTCCTGTTACTACAGTTCCGGACAGAGTCCCTTTGTGGCTTCCCTGCAGGCCCCCTTCAGATAGTGGAATGTTGCTATGTGGTCTCCACACAACCTTCTCATCTCCAGGTGAACATCCCAAAGTTCCCAGCCTGTCTTCACAGGGAAGGTGCTCCAGTCCCATTATGGAATATGTGTGAAAATGCACCAGTATAGATTAATAAGCACTGTGGGATATGTAATAGAGGTTTTCCTCTTGGAATCAGTGTTTCTCAACCTTAGTCAAAGCTAAGAACAGAGTGGAGATCTTCCAGTTTTATAGGCACTTTTGTACAAGAGAGCCACCTCCACTCACATTTTCCACCACTTGCCAGGGCTGAGTGCTGAGTCATTTTGGTCATGCTGCCAGTCATCCACTGAAATCTTTGCCTTTGCTTAGATGCCCGTGCCATCCCACTGGCATGTGAGTAACTGTCTGGAAAAATCTGTGTACTGAAAAACAGAGGAATGTAAAAGATTCCTGGCAGTATAATCAGCTGTATCGTTTCACACAAGGTAGATATATGAGTTTGCAAATGTCAATAGAGCAGCAGTGACTGTGTGCCTATCATATGGTATTACATCTATATGAAAACGTAAAGCAAAGCAGTGCTTCTGTTCTTGTTCTGAAATGTAGCCTGAGGGTCTTCTGTGAGTCCAGCTTACCTGGAAGCCATTCTTACAGCCAAAATTATGGGAAGAAAACAGAAAGACAAAACATACTTTGCATCCTTTTATAAGAAGTATTAATTTGGTTTGTAGTACTCAGAGTAACTTTGCATTTCACACATGCTGTACTCTTCTTGGCATTTCTGCACATACCACCAGAGATCCCAGTGCGCTTGCACCCAGCCCATGAGGAAGGAAGTGTAGGGGTGTATGGGCCAGGACTACGTGCAGCACGCACAGGATCATGAGTGTAATCACTTCCATCCACAGTGGCTGAACCCCAAGCTCTCCATAGACTCCTCTCATAACACAAGGAGGACGAGGGGCTGCAGTTCCTGGAATGATAGACAAAGCTTTTTCTAGAAAATCGCTCATTCCCCCCCCCCCCCCCCCCTTATTTCTTCTCCCTAAGGCAAGTTGTATTTTAAATCTACCTACACTCTCAGTACAGGATAGTGCCAAAACTGCTTGCATTAACAAGGAACATGGGTTCTTCTGCCTTGCTGTCTCCTCTTCGGATCTTGCAGACCCTCACCATGGAGTGAATCTTAGGGACACACTGCACCAAAAGCAGCTTGATTGTGAGGCTTCAGTCCCACAGGCAAAAGGTGATGGCCATGACACAGATTCAGGAGTGTGTGAGGAGCACTTACCTTTGTCACAGCAGATAAGGATGTCATTCCTTACACCCTGGAGACTGACTGTGTGTAGTTGTGTGGAAACAGGCTCTGTGTGGTTTGCCTCTGTCCAACCTACTAGGCACTGCAGGCTGTTGGTCTGCTGTGCCAGTGTGTCATACTTGTGATGCATCCTCCTGATGTGGAGGACTTGAACTATTTTCAGACTTTATTTATTTTTATTTCTAAAAAGGACAGTTGTTTGTATTCAAACACTTTTGCCCTGGTTACTTGCATTGCTGGATGCAGCTGTGCACTGTGCTAGGTGGGGGAGGTGGTGGACAGCACTGCTCAGCGCCCCTCTTCCCTTGTCACTTGACTCCACAGCAAAAAGAGGAAAACCACAGAGGTTTCCACTTCCTTCCGTAAATCCCACCCTTACGTTTCAAATCATCCATCTAAAAAGATATGCTGCAGTATGTCTCGTATAGAACAGTAGATGGCTCTCTTTCCTCTGAAGTCCTGTTGGGAAAAGAAACAGTGGATCTTAAGAGAAAATCCAGCCTTGTTCCCTCAATGCCATGGCGGCTCCTTTTGAGCAAGCTCTCGTGTTCATTCAACAGTGCAGACAGGATACAGCTGTGATGGTGTAGCATTTCATTTAAACTGATTACCTATGTTCAGTGGCTAAGAAGATGAAGAAGGCGGCCAGGAAAATAGACCAGTGATTCTAACTCAAATAGTAGTATTTCCTCATGGAGCAAGATAATACCTCTTTTGTCAACCTATTAAGTTTTACAGTATATAATAAAAAAATTAGTTTCTGGGTTCCCTCTTTATTTTTCAGTCTTTTCAAAACTACTCTTACAAGATTCCTTTATTTATTTATACCTTTTTAATCTGGCTTTTGAAACGTTTTTTCAAGATAATCAGAAGAAAGGAGCAGAGAAATACAGATCATATTCACAATATAATAATTATCTGGTTATTCCCAGATAACTGAAAGTAACATAAACAGAGTTCAGTAAGTGAAGATTTGTCTGTCTCCTTATACACAGTACAGTATACAGCATTTTAATGTTGTAAATTCCTAACAAGGATATTAGATTTTAGAATGATAATTTAAAAAAAATAGAAGAATATAAAGTAAAGGTATCAGATTGTTTGGACAAGAAAAAATATGTACATGCATCCAACCAAAACATTTCTCAGGTTTCCCATAAGAGAGCAAGTTGCAGTCAATCAAAAAGGAAAAGAATTAGGATGCCTTGAGCTGGGCAGTTCTCCTACTGTAAAGCTGAATACAAAGTCATTACTTAATCATGCATAAGATGATGCTGACCAAATCAGAAATGGCTCATGTGGCTCTGGCAGTACAATGTGTTTTCATCTGTCTGGAAATATTCTGTCTGCTGCAAATGCCTCAGGGCTCCCTGTCACCATGGATAATCTTGCCAGGGGGTTTATGTAGGGAGAGGAGACCCATCCTGCCTGCTTTTCTTATTGTTTGTTAGCAGAAGCATTCCATGCTGTTCAATTTTTGGCACTGGCCATGGCAGCAGAAAGCCTGGGACTTTCCTCAATTAACAGCATTGCTTTCAAATGGAAGAAAAGAAGGTGTGTATTTCGTCCTCTACAAAGTACTCATCTGGGTTATATGGCAGTGCTCAGCTAGATTCAGAGAAGTAGCTTAGGCTTTGTATTGCCTAAATTTTAGTGTTATATTAGGCAGTGGAAGTACAGATTTGAAGTACAGGTAACCTTATGTCTAGACCCCGTCATTTATAGGTTTTCTTTCTAAAGGAAATGGGAGTGGCAATGATTCTGGACACTTCCTATTAACCAACTGGCCTCTGTTCAAAACACTCATCTGTGCATGGGAACACAGTCTCATATTTGTCCTCTGTCAGTGGCATTTAGTAACTGCAGTGCATGCTGAACTTCAGGCAAGAAAAGGCATTGGGGCTTTGTGGAATCTTCTTTGTTTTTAACTATAGTTGTTTCCTTATGTATAGAAGCCATGAATATACTTAGGGAAAAGAGTAGATTCCCCTCAAGCTTTGTAGATTAGTTCAGTATTTTCTGGGTTAATGGCTTTAAAAACTTCACTGTGGACTACTAAGGGATGTTGGAGTGCTCATTATGAAGGGCAGTTATTTTGTCTGTAGACTCATAAAAACAGAGGAATAGCTGTGGTCTGTTAGACCAGTGTTCACTTACCCTGTCTCAAACAGCAGTCAACAACAAATGCTGAGGGAAGGCCTCTGAATAGTCCCTGAATGCTTGAATACCCTGACTGGTGACTCAGGCTATTCCGGAGCAGGATGTGCTACCTCTGTTCTGAATAGTCCCTGACATTTCTCAGTCAAGAATTTATGCCATCTGAATCCATGTTAAATTCAGTATTTATGTTCCCTGTGGCAAGGAGTTCCACATTGAATTATATACTATGGATATGTTATACCTTTATACCTTATACCTTTCTGAGAAGAAATGCTTTTTATTCTGAATCCCCAGTAAATATTTAACCTCTCCCTGTGCACATACCTACCCATAGAAACATTAGCTTTTAAGGAATTTTACTTGTGGAGAGTCATGTTGGACTTATTCTTTCAGCTGTGTGGCTCAGTCTTGCAAAAACATGTCTTTATACTTGCCTGATGCCAAATTGGAATGATTCTTTCTAGAGTTTCCACCCCATTAGTGCTGCATTATAATACTGCAATGTGGAGGCTGTTCAGATATGTGGTAAAACAAAATTAATCTGAATTTTCCTGTCATGAAGGAATTATGAAGTTAAAATATGCTGGTATCTCACAGATTGTCTCAACAGTGTTGTCCTGTTCCTGATGGGAAGTTGATTGGTAGCTAGATTTGTCAAAAGCCCGGAACTGCCAAAGAACATGCTGCAGCTCTCACTAAAGTGTTTTCTTTATTGAATGCAAACTCTGTAGCGAAAGTTAATGGTAAAACTTAAAGAAAAAAAAATCTATTGGCAAAGACTCAGTCTTAGAAGTGCTGAAATGTGAAATTATGCACAATAAGTGAGAGATTCTGAAGATTATATTTCTCTTGTCAGGAACTAAGTAAATAATTTTTTCAGAGATCTCAGAAATCTGGATGGAGCCCATCATGCAGAACAGGATGATGTGCTTTTTGTGCTCAAGGAACCTGATATGTCAATCAAGGTAAGAACCTGTGAATTAGTTATTTAATCATTGTCAGTCTCTTGCATTCACTAGGCATTCTCCTAGTCATTTTGGAGGCTTCAAAATGTGTGTGACAGTGTGATATCCCTTAGACTGATTTGGGAAATAAAGGATGACTCTAGTCATTTTTTACCAGCAGGTGTCTAAGGAAGATGTAGGTCTGACATTCTCAGATGTTTGGTATCTAAGTGTACCTAGCACAAAGAAACAAAGCTGCCTGCCACAATAAAGACACTTCTCCTTTGACAATGTTTTGAAAAATAGTTGAATTTTGAAACAGTAAATGTGGTGTTCTTTTTACTAAAGCATTTTTTTACAACATTGACCAAAATTTGTCACTCCATGCTTGAAAATTAAGCCTAAATTCCTGATGATGATAACATTTTCTTAACAAAATTGACCTGCTTTTTATTCTGCAAATGTTGGCAGCTATCCCTAGCTGTTACTCCTAGAGGATGTACATAAAAGCTTTACATAAAAATGCAATAGTAGTATTACAGAACAAATGAGAAATAAAGAAGAAAAGGAAGAGAAAGAAGCAAAGAGAGGGAGAGGGAAGGAGAAAAGGAGGTGGACCCCATTCAGCTAACTTTTAAAATGTTGAAGCAATTTATTAATAGCACCACCTATTTTATACAGCAGTGCTCATGCTGTCTCAGCTGGGTTATTTGCAGCTAAGAAGCCTTTTTGTAGCTCTGTGTGCTGCATTGTGGCTGGGCACAGAAGCTGCTGCAACACTTCTTGGCTGTGGAAGCCATCCCTCAGAGACACCAGCATCAGGGAGCCTCTGGTACCTCACTGCAAGCCCTGCCTTATCCTCCTATGGAGTGGTGGAGCCTTTGAAAAGCCCTTGTCTTTTCCCTCCTGCAAACTGGCTCCATGTCCATGCTCACCTCAGGGTATCTCTCTGAGATGTTTTTCCAGGTTATTTTACAGTTGTTAATCCCAGGAAGATTTTGGTTATGACTTAACAACTGTCACTCTCTACACTTCAGCATTTGGAAAGCAGTCCATATTTTTAAATTCAGCCTTTAATATTCTCAGCCAGTAGGCCAATGCACCCATTAAAAACTCTCAGTTTTTTCATAAGGCTTGCATTTTATCTTACCCTACACTTTAGATAGCTGTAGGGAAACTGTTCTTTCTGACTAGCATGGGAAATCCTTCTGCAGTCTTTCATAATTTTTATATGTTCCTTAAATACCCTTCCTTCTGTTTTCTGGGGAGCATATTTCCAAGCCTAGAACTTTTTAAGATATATAAAATATGTCTATACTTTCTTTGTGGTCCATATCAGAGAGCAAATCCCAACTTGACTCATTTGGTGTCAACACATCCATGTTTCTCAGAATCACTTTTGGAATGGCCTGTCCATGTACAAGATCAGCTGGATCGAATCCTGGCCTGGTGCCCATCACATAATATTTTGTACCTGGGTGTGCACATTATTATACTGCCATACCTCACTGAGAGAGGACCCCCTGCTTCCTTACCACCAAGTCTCATTCTGTGTTTTGTACTATGCATAAAAACTCTACATCCTGTTGTTGAAAGTTCTGTTTACTAGAGAAGGGGAAACAAGACAACAGTAATTCCTGCAGTCAATAAAACAGCAACCTGGTTGTGGTGTACATAATGTCAATTAAGATGAAAATGTGTAAGCATTGCAACTAAGCATAAGTAAAGTGCAGTTGGAAAATTTTAACAGTTGTTTCAGACATAATAAGAAATGTAATTGCCAACTCTTGAGCTCTGTGTCACCCAGCCATCAGCTTATGCATCTCAGTCCTTGGAGGTTTTCAAGACCTTTCTGGATCAAGCCCCAAGAAACCTTTTCTGACCTCATTACTCATCCTGCTTTGAGCAGCAGCAAGCTGTATCAGACAACCTCCTGAGTACCCTGCCCTGAATTTTCCCATGGTCTCGTGATCCTGTGACCCCTCTCAGGACTAAAAACATCATGTGCACTAGGTGTTTTAAATATAGTTCATTTGTTTTTTAATATCCAAAGTAACTATCTGCCAAGAAAAATGAGAAGGGAAGGGAAGGGAAGGGAAGGGAAGGGAAGGGAAGGGAAGGGAAGGGAAGGGAAGGGAAGGGAAGGGAAGG
>VZUI01001296.1:0-37359 GCA_013401135.1 Cettia cetti
GTGTGTGTGTGTGTGTGTGTGTTACGTGTGTGTGTGTGGTACGTGTGTGTGTGTGGTACGTGTGTGTGTGTGTGTTACGTGTGTGTGTGTGTGTGTGTGTGTGTTACGTGTGTGTGTGTGGTACGTGTGTGTGTGTGTGTGTGTGTGTGTGCGTGTGGTATGTGTGTGTGTGCACGGGCCTGGCAGAGGGCAGGACTCTTCATTTCCTGACTGGCAGCCCAGTAGTATTACAAATAATTGGAAAACTCACCTAGAAAACCCCTTTGCCAGTGTGCACTTGAGGAGCTGGTTTCAAGCCTATGACTCCGGGCGAGTGCTCAGTGAACATTCCCTTTTCCATTGCAGACGCTGGGTTATGGGCAAGTCGGAAAGCCAGATGGATATAACTGAGATGAACACTCCCAAACCAAAGAAGAGGCTGGCATGGAGTGGCCTGGAAGTGGGGCTGACCGTGCTGGTGGTGCTGCTGGCCATCGTGGCCGTCACCATGATCGCCCTGTACGCCACCTACGACGGTGAGTGCGGGCTGCCTGCAGCACAGTGCTCGGCTCGGGAGGGGCTGGGATGTGCCTGAAATGAAAGCTGCATCATCCACACGTCTCGCTGCTGGGAAAACTCGGAAACTGCCTCCTTCCAACTGGGACACGGGGAATTCGTTTGTTCATGCAAAGTTGTGGTAAACACAAACCATCTGCTTGTTCTGACTTCGGAATACTTCTGTTTGTAATTAATGCTTCAGTGAGCAAAAATCCCGACAAATTACAACATTGCTGTAGAAAATCAAACTCCATGGCTTCCTTTGTGTTCCTGTGGATGTATGAAAATCCTGTTTTTTCCTTTTTCAGGCCGTTGCAGCAAGGACTTTGAGTGAGTGTAGTCATCCTGAGAGGTTTTGTGTTTCAGTGGCCAGAGCAAAATAATTTCATTCAGGGGGAAATAGCCTGATAATTTTTGGAAAATATAATACAGAAAAGCTAAAATTTCCATCTAGGGTCAAGCT
Source organism: Cettia cetti (assembly GCA_013401135.1). Lineage (NCBI taxonomy): Eukaryota > Metazoa > Chordata > Aves > Passeriformes > Sylviidae > Cettia > Cettia cetti. Next base: position 1,001 of record VZUI01001296.1, read on the forward strand.
GGAATTTTTCCTTATATTGGGAATTAAGTGCTTTGTTTAATTTTGAAGTTCTTAATAGTTTTGTTTAAGCTTTTTATTGAAGTATAGTTCAATTATGGGATAGAAAAATGCCATTATGAGGAAAAAAAAAGTTTTATTTCCGAAGTCTCAAAAGGAAGTATTTTCATATTCCTGAATCCTGTATTTTGTTCAGAAGACTTCAGAGTGAATGTCTCAGAATTTTCATATAATTCCTTGAAAATCCTTTTGTCATTGTAAAGTATTGCTAAATTCAAACTGGCTTTGTAATTCTCTCCAGTCTTTGAGCTATTTTTCTCAAAATTGCTTCTTTGTTATAAAAATAGTATTTTGCCCACCTCCAATTAATAGGACATTTTCCTCTGATGACTACAAAAATTCCATATGATGAGTGGCTAGCACTGAATGACCCTAAAGGGTTGAAGATGATGATATTTTTAGAGCCTGATCCTATAAATATTCCCTTACTGTCCATTCATATTATCTTACTGTACATTGCAATTAAATTGACTGTCAGTGGAAATATTTACAGTAGACTATATTATATTAACATTGAGTGAAGAATTAAGAATATGATTGTATTCTCTTTTAGATGGGGTTTGCAAGACGCCAGACTGTATCAAATCAGGTAAGAATAAAAATACATATGTTTTAAATTAATTTTTGTGTTTCTAAACAAAATTTCTACCATGGAATTCTCTCATTTAACTGCAGACAAGTATGGCACATGGAAGCATGGGTCTGTTACCCCACGTGATTTTCTTAGCATAGTTCTACAAAAGTAAACTCTTGTGCTATGATATTGTCAATGTTACAAAGTCACCTCCATGTCCGAGAGATTCTGAGTGTTACAGTCTGACAAGCTTCTTCATCCCTCAGTGACAAGTGGAGCTGTTAAAGGATCCCAGGTGCACAGCGTCCCGTGGGAGGCTCCCTAGGAAAGTCACTGTATTGGTTTCCCTTCTTCCCTGGGACTGGTTTCAGGTCTCATTCGAGCAGCTCGGGTCACTGCTCACACCTCAGTGTGCTGGAGTCAGGGAAGGCCCCAGGGGAGCCCTCATCCCAGGAACTGCAGATGGCCAGCAGCATGGCCAGACATCAGGTGCATTTCAGGTGGCCGTCGCTGTCTTTTCATTCCACTCCCAAGGTGTTCTTCTCCCAGCATGAAAGCTCATGCAGTGGTTTGGAAAATGATCCAATTATTTCTCTAGCAGATTGGTTTTAATCTCTGATAATGCTCATTTTCAGCTGAATACACACTGCTACAAGGAGGTTCAGACAGACAATGTGATGATGAATGAACTCCAAAAGGAAAAGCAGGAAAAGTTTGGGGGAATGAGGCACAATGTAGCAAGAAGTGCCTAAATTAATTAAACAGAACAATTTTGCTCTTTTATGCTTCTGTTAAATGCTTTAACAGCATTTAACCACTGGAAGGGGATAAAGCAAAGATACCGATGGAGTTGATTGTTCATTTGAGAGAAGAGCTGCAAATAAATGACCAGAAGAAAAAAAAAATGTAGTAAAGTAAATAGTGAACAAATAAAGAAGAAAAAATGTAATGAGAATTCATTGGTTATTCTCAGGGTAAAATACCAGTAACAGCATGGCACTGTTATCCATGGATTTGTGAGACCACTGCAGTGTAGCACAGGAAGATACAATGCAATTTGTACAGTTGAGCATTTTTTGGATAAGCTGACACACTGACAACTTCCCTGAGCTCAGGCAGCACAGCCTGATGGAACAGCGGATTTTGATCCCTGTTTCTTACCTAGCTAAGCACATTGTTTTGCTCCTGAATCCTCCCCAGGTCACTGGTTGCCTTGCCAGCTTATATTACTTTATTTGTAAGCTATTAAAACACCAACTGACAATGAGGAGTACTACAGTAAGATTAATCATTACAAGTAATTGATATGTAGCTCTACATTCTCAGTGGCAGGTGGGAACTGAGTAAACAAGTGACAGTAGGAACAAAGCCAAACACTGGTTTGTCACAGCAACACTGAGCACTAATGAAGAGTACACTATTACCAGCATTTGTACAGGTATAAATTCACCTGGATTTGAGATAAAATAACAAAATATTCATAACATAATCACATCCCTTGATTATAATGTATCTGGGGTATCAGCCAAATAATGAATGGTTATCTTGGGGCTCAGGTGTGCAAATAACACTCCTGAGGAGAGTATTCTGCATGGTCATACTTAATGTATGTGCTTCACATGCACCCCTAAATGAAAGACCACAGTTCCCATAGCTGAGCTCTTTCTGGTACTTTTATAGTATTTAAGCTTTCAGTTCTGATAAAAGTTGGATAGCTAATATTGTCTGGCCTGGACCCTGGAGCAGGAGAGTTATGAGAGATGATTATTTCTGTGTGACACGAGTAGGCACGGAGGATTACCCAGGTGCTGACTGCAAGCAGAGCAACGCCTGCACAGTTCCAGCCAGGTTTGATATCACTGCTAATGAGTTCTCTGATTTAAGCAAGATGTGCATTTCTCCTGGCTTTTGCTGTGAGGCTTTTCCCAAAGTGGCAAGTCAAGTCAGTGGGTAAGGGCCATCTTTTCTTGGTGTCAGAAGATGTTTCTGTCCTACTGTTACTGTTTGGCAGGGCTGTGAGTGAGGCAGCTGGGGTGTCCACTCCTGTGCTGCTGGCCTGACACGTGCCAAGGTCATCCAAGGGACAGTGATGCCCTTCAGGCGCTGCCCCAGCCTGGCAGAGACATTCACAGGGATACCCTTAAAACAGGAGATGTTAGAAGAGTTACAGCTTTCCTCTTTCACAGCAAATAGGTGGAGTTGGGCAGGAATAAACTGCAGCATTCAAAACACTCCCCTCCCCTAAATGGAACGGGGCAAAAAAGACAGAAACCTGTACCACAGGTTCCACAATCCCAGAGCACTTGGGGCTGCAGCAAGTGTCACACTGAGTAAAAACATGACTGAATTTCCCAATCTCTGGCTGTTGGCAAGATCCTGTGTCCCTTCAAATAGAAGTCACCCCGAAGCCATTGACTTCTGAAGGGAAACCACCAGCTAGGAGGCTTTGCATCTGTTTCCACAGTGGGTTTATGCTGCTGAAGCAGTCTGAGGTTGAAAATGCACCTGTCCGTGGTTATTTCCATCTTGCAGGCACTGGAACATTGTAAAACCCTCAGATGTTGGCCTAGATTGTAACACTCCTAAGCCAACAGAAAAATGGGGGCAGGCAACTCAACACAAACACCACAGACTGTCTCTCCATTTCCACCGGCACAAGAGACATGGAAAATATTGAAAGTACTGGAAAAATAACTATAAATATTTGACTTGCCCATGTGGAGGAATGAGCACTTGAAATCACAAGCCTCGTAACCTACTAAAAATAATGTCAGAAAAATGGGAAGAATATTCAGTATCCTGGGAAATTCAGAGGTATCCCTGGCTCTTGCCTGACTGCTGAGCTCTCTCCTTTCTATGAGAGACTGTTCTGGCACTCTGGTGGTAGACACAGTCCGGGTATAATAGGAATAGGTACAGGGGAAAGCCCAGAGGGTTTATGGACAGCAGCTGGGAAGCTGTCATCAAGGAATTGGGTTTCACTGAGAATCCCTGTCATGACTGGTCAGTGACTGGCCAGTCTTGGACAAGCCACTCCAGAGGGTCAAAGGCATAGTGAGAGGCAGTATCAGTTCTAGAGTAAAATGTGGAGCCGGTCTAAAAGTGAGTGCGGCTTCTGGAAGGCACTAATGGGAAAACCTTTTCTGACAAGAACTGAAATAGTCCAACTAAGTCTATTTTATTGAAATAGAAATAGACAGGATTCAATTGAGTCTAAATCATACTTAATCACCAAAATTACATTACAGTGGATACTTAACCTCTGCTATGTCTTGTGCTTTTAATGTCCCTTTTCATCACATTTCAGTACAAAGAAGGGTAAGTGAAGGGTAAATGAAACATCCTACATTTTATTTAGAACTGAGCGACCACTCACAGGGAGCAGGAACATCTGTCAGTTTACCACCAGTAAACACAGCCAACTGGAAAGTATGGAAGCTGTGGTCAGCACAGGAACAGTAATTCCTTGTTCACCCACGAGAACTTTGGTCTAGAACACTGAAGGAAGCTTGAGGCTATTCTAAACGAAACACATTTGTGCCTTCCCTCGTGAGGGACAAGAGGCGTGTGTGTTTGTGCAATGTGTCTGTGTGCTCGCAGCCGCGCGGATCCTGCAGAACATGGACCCCAGCGCCAGGCCCTGCCAGGACTTCTACCAGTACGCCTGTGGGGGCTGGCTCAAGAGGAACGTCATCCCCGAGACCAGCTCCCGTTATAGCAACTTTGACATTTTGAGAGACGAACTAGAAGTTGTTTTAAAAGGTCAGTGGAGTTTGGGGACTAAATAAGGTTTCTTTTTTGCCTTACGTGTTATCCTAAGAAGTTGTGGTTTTCTAGCAAAGCTTAAAATACTACCAGACATTTCAGGTTTTTGTGTTTGCTTCAGGACAAATCTGCCCCGAACTGTTTGCTTGGGGAAGGCTCAGGGAGAGTGCTGCTGTGTCTGACACGGGAGCAGAGCTGAGCAGACCTGCCCTTGCTGGTATCTGCAGATCAGACCAACTGCAGCCCCCACCCTGAGCCTGCCCCAGCCACAGCACCAGGGAAGGAGGAGATGGGGGAGGTCCGTCTGTGTCCACATCAGCTGGAATGCTGGAAGCTGCTCTCTGGCAGCCCATGCCCTGCATATCTTGTTCCATCAGAAGTCTCAAAGAGCAGGCAAGCCATTTTGCTATCTGTGGTATCAACAGTATCAAATTGTTCACCATCCTTTTTTCCAGGTGAAAATAACAGTCCAAGAAGTCAGTCCGTACTCATGTAACGCTCCCCAACCCACTCTGTCCAGGCTAAATATCCCTTTTATTTTTTACTTTGCCTGTCGCCTGATTTTGCCAGCTGCGTCTTCACACAATAGCGTGTCCCTGAGAAGTCAGAGCATTTGTCTTTCACCCGAGGTGACCTACAGAGTATCTAGTGACTCGGTGACATTCCACACTAACACAGACTGCAGCCGCCGCAGGGCGTTTCACCTCCAGAGCCTTTCCCCTCAGGTGCTGAGAGGCAAAGCCTCCCTGGAGTAGGCGGTGAAAGGAAAAGCCTCCCTGGAGCTGGCGATGGACACGGAGCCCTCCTGGCCCAGCCGTGCTCCGCAGCAGCAGGACAGGGAACCGGGACAGGGAACCGGGACAGAGCCGGGACAGAGCCGGGACAGAGAGCCAGGACAGGGAACCGGGACAGGGAACCGGGACAGAGCCAGGACAGAGCCGGGACAGAGAGCCGGGACAGGGAACTGGGACAGGGAACCGGGACAGAGAGCCGGGACAGAGAGCCGGGACAGAGCCAGGACAGGGAACCAGGACAGGGAACCGGGACAGAGAGCCGGGACAGAGCCGGGACAGAGAGCCGAGACAGAGAGCCGGGACAGAGCAGGAATGACCATGACCCGCTGTGTGTTTCAGATGTCCTCGACACCCCCAGCACCAATGATATCCCAGCAGTGCAGAAGGCAAAAACTCTCTACAGGTCCTGCATAAATGAAAGTAAGTGTGCCCTGAGCCCATTGCACACAGGGCCACCTCAGGCAGCTACACTTGTATCCTATTCTGTGCATCATTTTTCAGATAGCCTTTGTGAAAACTAAATTGGATCTATTCTATAGAGCCCAGTCAGAATGTCAACAGGAAAATTGGCATTGTACCTCCTGCTTTACTACCTTAGGTATTTCAGGTAACCCTTCAGTTACTAATTTGCTGCAGATACATAAACTCAAATCCTTTTAGTTAAATGGGAGTTAACTCCTTTTGTAGAAATTACCAGGGATGAAGTGAAAGCTACCTAGCACACCAGGCTCTGCCACTTGAACAAAGTCAGTAAAACTGTTTGCAGTGCTTCCTAAATAATATTTTTATAGTTTCTGTAATAGTATGAATACTTTTCAAAACTATTATTTCAAGCTATCTGCAGAGAGAGAGAGAAAAAAGAGACAATGTCATGGTCTCAAGGATCTGTATATGTTGTTTGTGACTGGAAAATTTTTACATTAAATGTTAAAGCACAGTCATACATCAGAGCAAACTGCTGCTGTGGTGAGGGGGGAACCAGTTCTCAGTTTCATTGTTCTGAACTCATTATAATATATATTATAATATATAACATTTGTGGCATTTAAAATGTCATGGTAACTAATTTTATTTTTTCCAAAAGCTGCCATTGATAGGAGAGGTGGAAGGCCTTTAATTAGTTTGTTGCCAAATGTGTCTGAGTGGCCTGTAGCAACAACTAACTGGGATACTACCTATGGTAAGATAACCTGTGCTTATCTCCTTTTAAAATATCTAAAATTATTTAATTTATTGCTCACCAAAAATAGAGACTGACTATACCTTTCAATTGCTTAGGTACTGCTTGGACAGCTGAAGCAGCTATTGCACAGCTCAACTCCAGATATGGAAAAAAGGTCCTTATTAATTTTTTTGTTGGCACAGATGATAAAAATTCTACAGCACATATCATTCACGTAAGTCTGCCTGGGTGCCATGGCCTTGTTGATCATAAAAGTGCAGCAAATAACTGGAAGCACAGACATAAATGTTAACAAGGAGAAACATCAGTGCTCTGAATTTGACCTGAGTACTTTGTAGATGAATTTGTGAATTAATGTAGTTTTCAGCTGAATCTCTGGGTTTCACAGTTGCCTGTCTGTTCTCCAAGCTGACATCTTTGTTCTGTGCACTCATACTCTGTTACTGTCAGTGAGATGGGAATGACAGACACAGAAAGGTCATCTCTGAAACCTGAACATGCAGACAAGGCAGGAGAAGGTCTGGTGACAGCTGGGGTGCAGCAGCTAGAGGAGCAAAGGGCCAATCTCTCCTGTCAGCGGGTGGATGGAGCCGTGAGCACTTCACGTGCAGGGATTTCAGAGATGCAGGAGCTGCCCAGCTTGTCTCTGGGCTATTTTGTCATCTGTACTTCACCTGTTTTCACACTGGCTACCAGTGCCTTGCAGCATTCAGCAACAGGAGGAAAAAAACCCAGAAAGTTAAGAGAAACAGAAAGTTAAATGAGAATGAAAGTTAAATGAGTTAAAGGTGGGCAACAGGATGAGAGAGGAACGCCCCTGTGGCCAGTGAAGCATCAGCACGTGTAGTTACCAAAGTACAATGCTCTGCCATTTCCCCTTAAGCAGTTCTCAGTGTTTATTTGCTTTTACAGATTGATCAGCCTGGCCTGGGCCTGCCTTCTCGGGACTACTACGAGTGCACTGGTGCATACCAAGAGGTGAGGGGAGCTGGCACACCACTGATGACAGCTCTCGTGTTATAGCCTGTATTTTCAAGGCAGCTACTTGACTTTTTAAGACCTTTTGGAAGGAGATAAACATGAAACAATTTCGCTTTGTTATGGAGCCTCTGCCAGGCTTCACAGCTGGATCAAGAGCTATCCCCTGACAGTCAGAGTTGTATTTAGACAGAATACAAGTGGTCATGGTCAGCTCTGTTCTGTCACTACAGAAAAGGAGGCCACTCCTGAGCTGTGACCAACTGGCAAACGCTGCAGGTGAACTGCTTCTACCAGGAATAGGCTTGGAAAGAAAAACAGAACATTCAGAACCAAAGAGACACTTTGCTGCATGAGAGATCTGAAAAGATCACAGTCTCCTACATCAACTGCTGAACACAAACACAGCAGCAAAAGGGTGTGATACCATAGAAATGGCTCAGATACCTGAAACCTCCTATGGTCTCCTTTAATTCTTGTTTACTCATTACTTCTAGGGGCCTCATTAACCTGTTAGCACTGACACTGTATCCCTGTTGCTAATCTTGGATGTGCTTTAAATCCTTGAGAGCTGATGGGTGTCTGTGCTGAAGTCATGGAGCTGAAACTGCTACCACAGTGACCTTTAATTAACCACATTCCTTCTGTGTAATTAAATGCAGAAGCAATGAGAAAGTGTACGGGCCATTGGGGGTTTGTAGGTATTTTGCTGATGTGCCAACAGTTAATAGTGATTACTTGTAATTACAGGTCACATGCTCATTAAGACAATCATTGCCATCTGAACTGCTCAGTTCCATGTGAGATGGCCTTTAGGAGCTGACTCACATTGCACAATCTGCTCCTTCCATGTGTTGCATTAACTGCAGCACTGAGAGACAATTCCTGTCCTCTGACCTACCTGAGTATCAGCTCTGCACTGCTGGAAAGCAGAGGAGGAAGTATTGTTGAAAAACAGCTTTATCACTGGCAGGCAGTGTCCCAGGTTCCTTCCAAGCACCACTGCTCCAGGCAGGAGCTGTTCCCTCCCATCCCTGTCTCCAGCACAGCCTGCTCTTGCCTCTGGTTCCTGCTGTGTTATTGCACACAGCAAACATCATCTCTGCCTCCTGCTCCTTCCAGCCCTCTGCCTCCAGCAGGACATCCTGCCCCAGAGCTATAGCTGGAACCTGCCAATAAGATAATTTGAAAATCTTTTTCTCTTGTAAGATACAGGGTGGCTCTGCTCAGACGGGAGTGATTCTGATGTCTTAAGTTTCCACTGAAATTGCTGAGACTATTTATACAGTCCAGATGAAATTAGCTGACTTAGTTCCTTGCTACCTGACTTGAGAGCTGCACTTAGGAGAAAAAGAAAGTCACTGATTGGTACCTAAAAATCTGTGTTAACTTACTGGTTTGAGGTAATAGCTATATTGAATTTTATGATGGCTTTTACAGTGTTTTTATGCACTGTCTTTTGTGACTTGTTGTAGTTGTCAGTGGTTCCATGGGCTTTTCTCTTTCTGAAATGACCTCTCTTGCTTGTACCTGGCACTGGGAGTTCAGTTCTTTGGGCTGCTGTGAGCCTGTCCCTGTCCCTGTCCCTGTGCCTGTGCCTGTGCCTGTCCCTGTCCCTGTCCCTGTGCCTGTGCCTGTGCCTGTCCCTGTCCCTGCTGGCAGGGAGGGATGCCCAGGAGGGGCCAGGGACTGGCTGCACACATGGAGCAGTCCCCTGCCCCAGGAGCTGAACGTGCCTGGATACTTCTATTAATAAAGCTGATGACATGCACACCTTTTAAATCCTAGGTTTAATGACAGGTTTGGTAGATTGCATAAACCAGATGTATTGTTTGATAACTGATCCAGCACTATGTATGTTTTTTATTTGCATTGAAAAGGAATATTGAAAACAGCATTTCTGCTGATAGAAAAATGAATGTGACTTACCAATGAGGAATTAGAATCACAAATAATAATAGAATAACAATAAAACTGAGGTTTCATAAAATACAATGACACCCTAAGATATTTGGCAGTGTGACATTTCAGAGAATTTGTTGCTGTATTTACATTCTTTTCATTAGTGAACTCTTCAGTGTTAAATTTCATACATATTGTCTATAGTGTACCTAACTTTGCATACAGCAACGTGAGTTCTAACTGCTCCAAGAAGCACTGGAGGAGGTTCACGGCTTCTAGGAGTGCCTTTCCCACAAAGCCAATTCCCTCGTTTTATGCTCCTGGGAACACAGCTCTGTGGAAATGGTATTTTTGGAAGTTGTAATTAAGGTGAGCTAGAAAAAACATGGGTGATAGTTTAAATATGGACATACAAATGTCTCATTCCAAATAATGAAAACAGTGCAGTTGTTGGGAGTGTTCAGCTTTGAGCTGTGTTCCCAGCAGTGCCCCATGAGGGAATGTTCACAGTTAATTTCCAGTTGTGATCTAACAGTATCTCTGATAAAACTGACCTGTTTAAATAAGGGATGAAGAACTGTAGTTCATAAAAATGAAGATGAAATCATGAAAATAATCAAGGTATGCTCTACTTTGAAGAGTTTTGTCTTTAAACTGCTCCTTTTTTTTTTTTCTTTTCCCTGCAGGCATGTTCTGCCTATGTTGATTTCATGATTTCTGTAGCTAAACTAATCCTACAAGAAAGAAATATTTCTGTCAATGAGAATGAGATTGCTGCACAAATGAGCAGAGTTATGGACCTGGAGAAAGAGATCGCCAATGTAAGAAAAACCTCTTTAAACTATCCTTTAAAGAACTGACTTTTTCATAATACCTAAGAGAGCTGACTGTAAAGGGAGTGGTTAACTTCCTTGCTGATGCTGTTTTGTGGGAGTAGAAATGGAGCCTGTTACACCTGGAGGAACAGACAGCAGTACAGCTGTGTCCTGGGAGGAGCAAGGGAAGGTATCTGAGGCAGCTCTTTTCCAAGAAGCGAAATGTTTTATCCTGATCTGTTCACAGAAGCCCTGCAAGAGCAGAGAGAGACAGACTTGGGTTTAGATTGAGAGTTTTGGGAGATGCTTTGGGGCCTCTCCTCCCTTGTCCTGTTTCCCCTTGGGCTGTTTGGATCCCAGAGCAGCAGATTCCCAGCCCTTGGCCTGCTGTGAGCACAAAGTCTTGTTTGTGCTGCACAAGCTGCTCCACAATGCTGATTGTTCCAAGGGCATTTTTAACCAAACATTGTTCTCCCTTAAAAGAAAAGGACAAAGGAAAAATAATATAATGAATTTGACTTTGGAGAAATAGTCAGAGTTTGAATGTGCGTGGAGAAAAACAAAGGCATTCGTGAACAAACCATGGCTTATTTTTATTAACCATTGCAGCAGGACCTGAAGCTGAGGATGACCATGAAACAGGCTGAATACATATTTTATACCTTCAGCTGTTTGGGAAGTTACACTGATAGTAAGGTCACATACTTGGGAAAGCCATTTATATAAGTTAAAACCACCTGATTTTGATTTTCTTCATTTTCTTGAGAAACACACCTTTGGGCTTGGATCAGAGAGGGGCAATTATTATCAAAAAGGGAATTAATTGAAGAAATGTTTTAAAGAGGAGAAAGAAAGGAACCCACACCTGCAGTGTCCCTACAGCAGTTGCTGCTGGTGGAGTCCAGCTGGTGCTGGGGAAGCTGCCACTGCCTGGGATTTTAACCTTTCATCCAAAACTCAGTATCAGCCTGAATGTGACTGAAGAGAGCTGGCATTGTGCTCTTGGGAATTTGTTAAAAAACCACAGAAAAAACCCACTGAATGCACAATAGAATAGGAAAGAGGAAGTGGAAGAGAAGGATAGAGATAAAAGGAGGCTTGGCATAACTGCTTTTTCAAAGCACTTTTGAAGGGTAAAATCTGCAGTTGTGGATGCAGATGTTGAACTCAGCAGTGCAAACTGCCAGTGCCCAGAGCAGCACAGAGCTGTGTGAGCTGGGGGTTGTGCCTCCCCAGCAGTACCGTGGGTCACAAAGAACAGGCAGGGCAGCAGTGCACCCTGATCAGAGCTAAAACTCCTGGGAACTGACTCAATATACTCAGTAATTTTCTCCTGATTAACTCTGACAGGCAACAACAAAATCTGAAGACAGAAATGATCCACTTCTGCTGTACAATAAAATGACCTTGGCACAACTCCAAAACAACTTCTCACTGGAAATCGATCAGAAGGTGAGTGATCTGGTATTTTAACCTCTAATTTCTCATTGATCTGATTAAACAATGAAGCCTGATTTTTTTTTTCTGTTAAAGACATGACATATTTGCAATTGAACAGGATCCCTGATGAGCACAGTCTTACCTACCCTTCTGATGACACTGAACTGTGCACATTCTGTACCCACTGCATCTCCTCACCTGAAGGCACCTCTTCCATCTGCCTCAGCATAAAGAGATGGAAAAGCACAAAGGAAAAAAAAATATCCAGTGGAAGGTGTCTCTGCTCACGGCAGGGCGTTGGAAATAAATGGTCTTTAAGATCCTTCCAACCCAAACCATTCAGTGATCCTGTGATCCTGTTCCTTATCCTCATAGGTTCAGGGCCCAGGACAAAAGTCCAGCCTGTGGCCACCAGCTGCTTCAGGGATGTTTATAGAACTACTCAGCCCCGCTCTGTTTATCCAGAGCTGCAGATTCAAGAACAAAAATCCAGTTTGTCCAACATTGCCTGTGTACATATTGCTCCCAAGGCAAGCAGAAAGGAGCCCAGGCTGTCAGGCCCATGAAACAGGACAAGCCCCCACACCCCACCCACTGCAGCTCCCCGGGGTGTGTCAGCTCTGCTCTCACCCTGAGCCATGTGCTGTTTGTGCAGCCTTTCACTCATGGCACTAGAGTGCAGCTGAAAACCAGCCCCAACTTTGCTAATGCAGCTCTGTCTCCTCAGGAACATAATGGTACTGAACATGGGCACTTCTTATTCTCATGACTTTTATTGAGGTTTCTGAGGCCAGTAAGGTGCAATGAAACACTGTTATTCCTGGCACTTTTTCATATTCACTGCAATTTTATTGACTTTAATTCTCTGACAGTTCCCTCCTGCCTGGTTTAATTGGTTTCATAATTCACTGTCTCCCACAGGTGTAGTTGGTTGCCGTTACAGTCATCCTGTCAGAAAACAACTCCTGTCACAGAATGGCATTGCCCTGGTTATTATTAGTTCCTGGGGGGTGCTGCAGATCAGCACTAATTTAAAGTTATTCCAAAATGCTCAAAAGACACTTGATGACAGTTGGTAGCGTTGCAATGTCTAAGGATAGAACAGCAATTATTCCCAAGATTAGCCTGAAGTTTGCTGCTTCTCTCTCAGACCTGCAGTGACTGTTCCTGAAAGCTTATCTGCTCTCCTCAGCTACTTCCATTTGTCTGATGGAAGACATTACCTCTTCCAACAAATCTTTCCAAAGATACAGGCAGGGAAAAATCACCAACGCTTTTTAAAGTTATAGGCAGAACAGAAACTTTAAAAATTAACAAAAAATTGTGTTAGTTTGAAGTCAAAGTAATTTCTCTACCCTTTCTGCCAAATACCTCCCTATGTTAACAACATTTTTAGAGCTATAAATGATCCCAGGCCACTTACTATTACAATGACCCCATTTATAACTAGTGCAAATATTAGGGAAACTAAAGGCAGAGCGTTTGTGTCATGCAAACGTATTTAAACTGTTTATGATCAAACCACAGCTTAATGCACATTGATTTTCCAGATGTTCAACTGGTCAGAATTCATAAATGCTATCATGTCAACTGTCCAAATCAATGTTGACAACACGGAACACGTCATTGTTTATGACCCTGACTACCTTCTCAAGCTCAGGTCTATTCTCCTGAAATACTCTTCCAGGTAGGTGTGTTAAGTATTCATGGTATTTGCATTTTCTTTCCAGAAAAGTTAAAAAGCCTCAAAACATCACCAGCTTATTCCTGTTGTTTTGTTAAACAGAGACCTTCAGAACTACATGACCTGGCGCTTTGTGATGGATCTTGTCAACAGCCTCAGCCGTGACTACAAGGACACGAGGAATGCTTTCCGTAAGGTGCAGAAATTCATCTCTCCCTACGTTTTAATGATGCCTTTTGTGAGCCACAAAAGGTAGCTTTTTAATGTAGGTGTAGTTTATAAATATTTCATGTATTTTGGATTTTGCACACAAAAGCCAGATGTGTTTGCTGAGCCTCTGCTGGAGTGTATCTATAATTTATGGGATTTATGCCTGGTAGCTGAGTGGATTTGAAAGCACTGCTCTGGTACTTGGTCTCTTGTTCTGAATCTCAATTATTCCCCATTTTGGTACCAGAACAGTCCCATTTATTTGCAAGGGATTACAGTTCTGACTGATTTGTGAGAAACTCTTCATCATCCAAAGGAATATATTCCAAGGCAAACATTATGGCCCCAATATCTTGGTTTTCAGTCATTCGATCCTGCTGATAGTTTAGTGCTTTTAAGGAAATGCTGAGCAATTTCAGCAATTGGACATGGAAGTTCCACAGCAGAACTTCTCCCTCCGTAAGAGTTTTTCCAATGATCCTCCCATTGCAGTGAGTGCAGCTGAGTGGCCAGGCAGGAGCAGGGGTTGAGTGTGTGCCCTGAGGTGCAGGAGGCTCCTCCTTAGCCCCGTTTTCCCGCTGCTGTGTCCCACAGGCCCTTTATGGCACCACGTCCGAGAGCGCGGTGTGGCGCCGCTGTGCCAACTACGTCAACGGGAACATGGAGAGCGCCGTGGGCCGGCTCTACGTGGAGGAGGCCTTTGCTGGGGACAGCAAGCACGTGGTAAAGGCCCCAGCCCCTCAGCTGAGTGCCACCAAAGTGGCACTTCATCACCGCCCTGCGCTTCCTGACACAGCCTTGATTGCACTCTGTTACAGTGTAATCAAACTGGGGTTGATTTTTAAGTTTATATTAAAGTGTTAATAAGGGTTATTACAAAGGTTTCAAAATGCAAGTTTTTGTTAGAGTACAGTGTGGAACGTGAGGATTGCAGGTGCACAGCTGGAGGGAGAGAGGCAGCTGCCTGCTCTCTGAGCCAGGTCCGTGGGGGGCAGCGCACGAGCCAATCCGCACACCCCAGGAGCAGCACTCGCTGGCACCAGCAGTCACTGCCGTTCTTTGAGACTGACACTAGCTCACATCCTGCTCCCACTGGGCACAGGGCAATTGGTTATTTCTGTTTGCCTTCAGCCACACAGAAAGTTCCTGAAAATGGACATGAACTGAAGCCTCAGTTGACTGCAACCACCATTGGAACCCTGGGGTGAAACAACCCATTTTTGGGGTTGGCACAGACACAATGATTCCATCAGATGTATAACATCCCGTGGGGCAGTGTCTGTCAGGTTTTGGTAACCTGAATGACTGAACTGCATTGCCCACCATCTTACTCTGTGGGTTTGTAACATTCTGATGTTTGTTCCAGGTTGAAGAAATGATTGCAGATATACGTGATGTTTTCATAAAAACCTTAGATGAACTTCCCTGGATGGATGCAGAGACCAAAAAGAGAGCAGAAAAAAAAGTAAGTTCTGTCTGAAATATTGGTAATGTGTAGTTCTATAAAAATGGGTATTTCAATTGTTTGTCCTGACAAAAAATAAGCACTAACTTCTATCACTATATTATAAAACACACACTTTCATTGTTGTACTTATATAGGCACAGCAGCTTAGGATTCCAAGGGAAAGGGCCTCTGGAGAAGGGCGCACAAAAAGAAAGAATCTGTATACAAGATTAAGACCTTTCAGGCAAATCAGTGATTAAGGAGCTACATAATAAATATCTACAGGAAAACAATACTGAAAATGAGAAGGAATGATTTCTGGTGATTTGATCAGCTATTAACAGGAACAGGATAAAACCCATAACATGTGCTTTCAATGAATAAAAAACCTGTATAGAATTAACATCCTGCAGTTTCTGCAGTGCTTCCATATTGCTTTTGTTGTATAATTTGTTATTTAAAACCATGGCTGGATTTGCTATGGATATCAAATTCCCCTGTCCCTAGGCGACAGCAATTCGAGAGAGGATTGGTTATCCCGATGAGATCGTGACAGATGACAACAAGCTCAACAGTGAGTACCAGGAGGTAAGTTTGCACAATAGGCAGGAGAATTAGCAAATGGCATTTGCTTCCCTTGCCCCAGCACAGAGCCTCGTGCACAGAGCAGGGGAAGGGAGGAGGTGTGAGCAGCCAGCCTGGGAGGGCTGAGGCAGCCCAGGATGCGACACGCAGATGAGACAGGCGCTGATGGCATTCCAAGGACACGCCTACATTGTGGAGGGATTATGTGAGGGAGCGTGGAGCCAGTGGTGTTCAGTGCAGCATTCCACCTGGCACAGACTGGCCCAGCACCGGGTGCAGGGCATGCACGGGCACGGAGCTGACTCCTGGGTTTTGTCTGGGGTGGAACTGCTCCTTTCCAAACTGGCAGCTGCTGGTTTGCAGCTACAGAGGTTAAGGTCAACACCAACAATTGCTGAACTCCACTCAAAATACGTATAGAAAGAGAAATTTTAGAGCTCTGGAAAAAATACCCAGCTGGTAACACAGATCCAGCTACAATATGAACTCTGTGATGTAGCAGAGCTCTGCAAATCAAGAGCTAACTGTAGATTGAAAAATACTCTTAGAAATCTGTTGCTTAGCTCATCATGCTTAAGACTAGATTTTCCTGATCCATGTCTTTTATCCCAAATCAGTAACACCACCACTAACTCCTCTTCCCCTTCTTTTTAGTTGAACTACAAAGAAGAAGAATACTTCGAAAACATCATTCAAAATTTAGTATTTACCCAGAAGAAAAGGTTGAAAAAGCTTAGAGAAAAGGTGGACAAAGAGGAGTAAGTAGTTAATAATACTGTATCTAGTCTTTTATCCAGTTTGCACAGGAGAAAGCACCTTCCAACTTCCAATATTCTGTGATCTGTTACACAGTTTCCAGGCTTATGCTAGCAATCGTTAACTTTGCCATTAACGATTGAAATACTAACGTTTATTCTTCTGGTGTTACCAGGTGGATAAGTGGAGCTGCTGTTGTCAATGCTTTTTACTCAGCCAATAGGAATCAGATAGGTAAGGTTTACCATTTATTGATGCCCAAATTATCTACTTTTTATATATGTATGTATGTACTTTTACATTCAGGAAGTGAAACGACCTTGATATTACAAATTTGAGTAAAAAGTTCCTAATGCCAGCCCACCCAAAACCATCCATGGAAACAGAAAACCCCCTCCATTCTGGCTAAAGATTAGAACCACATGGAGACCCCAAGGTTCTCATCTTGGGAACCACCCCAGCTCCCTTCGCAGTGCTGCAAGGCTCGCAAGAGTCAGGAAACATTTCACAACAGTAATTATGCTCCTCAATATTTCTGTCACATCCATTCTGCAAATAGTGTTTAAGTTTTAGTCGTCCAAATGTCACGGACTGCAGTGTCCTTCCGAGGCCATCAGTGAGGTACTGTGATCCACCTGTAACTCCTGAAAACAACTCCAAAAAAACTGAAAAAGCTTGTCCTGCAGGGCTCTGCACAGAAATGAAACAAGCATTTAAGCTCTTTACTTAAATGTGAGCATTTAAGCTCTTTACTGAACAGTTAAATCAAAAACTTCCAGAAGGCTCTGTTTAAAATAGCTTTGTTCAGTAATTTGTAGGAAAGGAATCATGATATGGAAGACTGAAACTAGTGACTGGCAGTTAATGTGAGTCAGAAACTCTTACCTCATCCTTTAACTATGGCATGCACAGGATAATTAAAGCAGTCTGATCTTTAGAGTGATGTCTGAATTAGCTTGGAACTAGAGTTTAAAAACCCCTCTGAAGAGCAGTTCTGTGCATGATGTGTCAGGCACTTGGAGCTCTGTGCCTCCATCTGGTATGGTCTGACCTGCACACTCACCAGCACTTCAGGCCATGAGGAAGCCACGCAGGCTCCAAAGTGCAGCTGAGCTGCTGCTGGCAGCCCCCGTGTGTTCCCTGGGGAGCACCTGGCCCTGAGGCTGCACAGCCCTGAGCCCCCACCCCAGGGCACAGCCTCCACAGCCAGCAGCTCCAGAGATGGCTCCTCTGCACACCCCGTGGCACCCACGCTGCTGTCACCATCCTGATAACAGGATGAACAGTGGGACATTCCATCCCGTAGCAAACTAGCACTGCACTGGGACTGCTGTGACAGCACAACTGCCTTATTTCTAACCTGGTTATTATCTTCTGGTTTCCCCATGGTTCTTTCTCCTCCTGAAAGAAAGCCCTAGAACTGAACTGGATTTATACTGAAATGCAAGAAGTATCAATCTTCTTTCTTTTGCTGTGTGAGCACTGTCACCCAGTTCCTTCTGTCTGTTTAAGTTGTGTAGAATTACACCCACCTCCTACCCAGGGTGAATTAATACTTCATATTGAGGCTGCAGCAGGGAGACAGGAGAAGGCCTTCACCAGATACTAAGTGGAACTGAATATTTGATAGTATTTTATTACTCCTAATTTATAAAACGATCAGAATTGCAACATGGTTTCTTTTTAAATGAATTGTTTTGTAGAAGCCTAGAAAAATGAGCAGAGAAGTGGGTAAAAGGAACTGCTTTGTTCCCGTTCTTTTATTGACAGCTTGGCCTATTTTTTATTGATTCTAGTGGGAGTTACTTGTATTTTCAAGGGAAGAATAAATTCCTGTCACTGAGATTGATATGTGATGGAATGATCAAATAATTTATTCTTCTTGGGGGACACCCTCCCACTTCTCACAATGTTGTGAGGTTTGTTTAATGATGAGACAGAAGTCTGTGAATGCTAAGTGATGTGAATTGGAACAAACAGCTTTTTCCTGCAGAGCAAAATAGTAACAAAGCAAAAGCTGGTCATGATTTTGGAAGTGTCTGAAGAGGGGAGTGGTCCTGCTGCCCTGTTCCTCCTGTCCTACAGCATTCCCATGAGTCAGTCACTTGTTGCTGCTGGGAGACCAGAGGGAACAGGGTGGTTTTGGTTGAAGCCCATCAAAGTGGTCTGGCCCCACTGTAGCTGCAGGAAAAGGAGGCAGGGCCTTAACTGTGCTGTGGCTTCCTTTTCAGTCTTCCCTGCGGGCATTCTGCAGCCCCCTTTCTTCAGTGCCTCCCAGCCCAAATCTCTGAACTACGGCGGCATCGGAATGGTCATCGGGCACGAGATCACGCACGGCTTCGACGACAACGGTGAGGCACTGAGCGGCCAGGGACAGAACTCTCAGTGCACTCCCTGCAAGGGCTTTCACGGGCTCCAGTGCCTCATCCTTCCGGGGAGCACATCACAGGGAGATGATTTTCAGGATGTAAGATCAAGTCTGCAGCTCTGAGCCTTTACTGTATTGCTGTCCCAAAAGCACGATCCAGAGTCTCACTCGCTGCCCTCGTCACGGCACCAAGCCCTCTTTTCTTGTATAAATGATTCTGTTTATGTGCTGTTCCAGGCAGGAATTTTAATGAGAACGGAGACCTTGTGGACTGGTGGACTGAAGAATCAGCACGGAAATTCAAGGAGCTGTCCCAGTGCATGGTGTACCAGTATGGGAACTTCTCGTGGGACCTGGCAGGTGGACAGAACGTAGGTCCTGCAAGTTTGGTGTTACAGGTCCTGGACGAGCTTTTTTTTTTCAGAAACCAATACTTTTCCTTTCCATTTTACAGCTGAGTGGAATCAACACACTAGGAGAAAACATTGCTGATAATGGGGGTGTGAGACAAGCATACAAGGTAAGAAGTATCCATTTTTCTATTTTAGCTGAAACTGTCAGAGATTTAGAAAATCGGTTTCAGAGCCTTGGAAGAAGAAACACATTTTCTGTGTTAGGGACCACCTGCATTAAAGCTACTGGCCGGCTGTGGTATTTCTCTCATCCTGTTAGTCATGTCAGGCTACAGATTACCTGTTCCTAGGGAAGACTTTTTCAATTTTTTTTCCTTTGTGAACAAGGAATGTGTGGAATGGAAACATTCCCTGGCTCACACTTGGACCATGACCTAAAGAAAGTGCTGATGGCAGCAGCTGTCTGCCTCTGGCTGTCTTTTTCACCAGCTTTTTCATGCCAGGAAGGAGGGGCAGAATGACTTTCTTCTGAGCCATAAACAAAACCACTTTGTTTTTCGTATTGTACAGGCAGGTTGGGCCCTCTGTACTGGCATCCCAAGATGTCAGAGACACTGGACTCCCTGCACTAAGCCTTCCATGGGAGCTGGATGCTTTTTGGCTTTGCTTTCCTTCTCTTCCTCAAACAGCTGCCGCGCTCCCTAGACTGGTCACCGTTGAGGCTGGCACTCAGAGAGACACAGGTTCTTTTTGTGAACATGGTCTGGAGGAGGGTAGTGGGCCAGCTTCTCTATCAGCTTTTCTTATTATCCACAAATCTGATGGCTGCAAGCCTCAACAACGTGATCCTCCTTCTCCTTTCCTGAACACCTTCTGTGGCAAAATATTCAACACTTGACAACTGAGTGCTGAGTGCTCGACAAAGCCTCCGGGATGCATGGGCCAACTCAGCTTCTCCAAGTTCTCACTGGAAATGGACATGTTTGAGGGCAAAGAAAATTATTAATGAGAGTTTAAGGAATGATTTGCAAGCCTAAAAGAGGCATCAGGCTTATTAGATTAGGCTGATCTTCGGTTGCTGGAATATTTGTGCAAAGTACAAAGCCATGAAAGGGGATACGCTTTCTGAAAGGAATGGGAGTAGCCAGAAAAATTAGGTCAGAAGTATTAAAAATTATTATGACATCATATAAACAGTAAAAAAGGTCCAAAAGGAATCTTGAGAGGTCAGTATTCCACCCCCTCTCCATGCAGGTGGAATCACCCCCTTCTCCCACAGGAGCATTCCCACTGCCTCCTCGTGGCACTCCCAGCGCCATGGGCTGCCTCCAGCAGTGCAAACACAACAATCTGCTCCTTTCTCTCCTGTGACCTTTCACATATTTGAAGACTTACATGCTCCAAGGCCCAGACTCCTCTCCTTTAGACTAAACAAACCCAATTCTTTCGATCTTTCCTCATAGGTCATGTTTGCTGGACCTCTGCTCATTCTTGCTGCTTTCTTCTGGACTCTCTCCAGTTGGTCCACATCTTTCCTGAGGGGCAGTGCCCAAAACTGGCCCGAGCGCTCCAGCTGAGCCCTGGCCAGCGCCAAGCTGAGTACAAGGATTACTTCATGTATTTCATCTAAGCCACTCCTGTTTACACATCCCACTAGGGCGCTTGCCTTTTTTGCAGTGCCGTGGCACTGTTGGCTCTCGTTCAGCTGTTATCCATGGAAACTTCCAGAGCCTTTTCCATGGACCTGCTATCTGCTCATTGCTCAGCTGTGCTTGGGCAGTTGATTGCCTTTACTTGGTGCTTTGGCACTGACTTCAGGCAGAACATTTCTCCAGCATCTTTCATCAGTGATGATACACTAACAACATATTGTTTGACACGTGTCCCTGAAAGAAACATGAAAGCAGCTGTTCTTACCATGGCAAGACTTTAAAGTCTTCTGCAATTCACTTTAAAAAAACCAAACCCTGAAAAACCCGCAGTGGAAAAAATCTCCTTTTCATAATGCAGCACTAGATAATTGATAGCACAGTACTAAGAAATGGCCCTGTTGTCTTCTGCTTCAAGGTGGCACATGTGGAATGGATGGCCAAGGGAGGCAACAATTAATTGTGTCAAAGAATCTGTTTTCCTCCTTGCCATCATTTCATTTCGACTGGAGAAATGCTGGAAGTGGTAACATCTCTACTCACTTCATTCTACAGGCTTATGAAAACTTTGTGAGAATACATGGAAAAGAAAAACTTCTTCCTGGGCTCGACATGAACCACAAACAGCTGTTTTTTCTGAACTTTGCACAGGTATCCTTTACTTCTTGCCTGAGGGCTTTGAAAACCATTTGACATTACAGTTTATCAGCAAGTCAGAACAGGCTGACTCCTGTGGGCTAACTAAGAGCTGGCAGAGCTGCAGAGCTGAGCAGTGTTCACTGCAAAGCAGTGTAAATAAAGTCTTGTTAGTGATTTTTGTCTTCCCTAAAGAAGACACATTCAGCCACACACAAGCCTGGTAGGAAGTGCCTTGTGCCCAAGTGCCTTTGTCTGAGGACAACGATGTACTTTTTTAACAAAATACACCCTTTTTTCTCTATGTTCTAATGTGGAATTTATTCCCATGAACGTTAGGTGTTTCATAGTTCAAGGACAGCAGGTCCCCTCCTGTAAAATCTTAGGCTAAGGATGCTTTTCTTTGTTACCTGTGCAGGTGTGGTGTGGAACGTACAGACCAGAGTATGCGGTGAACTCCATCAAGACAGACGTGCACAGCCCAGGCAAATTCAGGTCAGCAGAGCCAAGAGCCCCCAGTGCAGTCCCGAGGTGTAACAGCTCTGCCCCAGGGCTGTTTGTGGTGGAACTGAAGTGACCCTGCCCAGGGGCTGGGCTGCCCTGCCCAGGGAGGGTTAACACACACACACATCCACAGGAAAGCACACTGGGGCTGCCTAGGAGACAGATGGGCTGGGCTGTCCCTGTCCCTTCCAGCCCAGCACTGCCCAAACAGGCAAAGCCCTTCCCAGGCAGCTCCACAGGCAAAGGGAGGATGAGGGATCCTTGTCTCGTCCTTGAGAAGATCCAACTTAATTCTGTCCACACTGTGGAGCAGCTTTGAACAGTGCCCACCACAGAACACACACACCATCACCTGGATGTCACCCAGAGTCCCAGTGAGTGTGTCTGGAATCCAGGGCTCATCCACAAGTCCCTGGCTCGTGCAATAGCTCCTGAGAGGGTTCTGACACACCAACAGCACAGACGAACTAATGTCCTCCACTGAAGTGACAGGTAGAATCAGTGGGAGATCACTGCCCCTCACTCTTAACAAACCCATGTGCTGTGGTACAAGAGCAGATGTGCATTTTGTGTCTGGTGTGCTCAGCCAGCCTTCCCAAGATCAGCTGGGCTCAATTCAGTAGAGCCATGCAGGAAATATGGCTGCTCAGGGTGCAAGCCTTTCAGCCAGACTAGGATCTTTTCTTTTTATCTGAAGTCAGAGCAGCCTATTCCTCAGCCGTGTAACAATGTTCTCTAATAAACCTGTTGGGTCCAATGCCACAATATCAGTGGTGGTGCAGCCATCACAGCATCTGCTGGCTCTGGAAGGCTGAATCATCTGCAGGCTCCATGTCCTCAATAGCCAAGTTCTCTGCTGATACAATCCACTACATTAATTGCAGTATCTTTCTTTCAACGGCTTTTCACCCAATCTTGTTTATCCCACACACTCAAACATTTAGTGAAAGCAGGGACTGTTCCCTCAGTGTTCTTGCCTGGTTTCATTGTGGGTGGGTTGTGCTATCTGGGCTCTCTCCCAGAGGCAGTTTGTGCACCAGCTCCTACAGTCATTCCTGTCTGGTCTCAGTGCTAATGAGGCTCCAGAGGCTCTTCAGAACCTCAGCACATGTGATTTGGATGAGGCACAAGGCCTTTGAAGTTGACTAGTTCAGCATCTCGGTGTAACAAGCTGTGTTTGTGTCTACCCTGGATACATTACATCATGCTGTGCTGTCTGTACCTCGGTAGGACAGGCTATAAACTTTATATGCAATGATACAAGTGTTCATGAGAAACCAGACAACGTTCTTAGAATGGGCAGTCATTTACAGGATGAGGCCCCCGAAGAGCTCTAAAATAGAAAATATTTCCTGAGACATACCCACAAAATTAACACCCAGTAACATACTACACGAGTGTCACAAAGGCTCCCAACGTGCCTTTTCTGGTTATTATTTGGGGAGTGTGATGAGCCTTCTCAACACCTGCTACACTGACTGTGGGCTGCTTCTCCTTACAAGTAGGACAGGCAGCTCCTCATAAAAATTGCAGAGTATCCCATTTTAGCAGTTGTTGTTCATTGGGGCAGTGAAGCACAGCCAGATCACCAAAATGCATGATTTTTTTGATAACCTTTTTTTCTGTGCCATCTCCTGTTCCTCTGCTGGCTCCCAAGACCAGGGAGTCACTTTGGCCTTGTAGAACAGTTCAAGTGTTGCAGGTGTCACTGCTGAACTTCACCTCAGCTTCTGTGGGCACACCCTGGTTCTAATGATGAACATAATTCTCAGAATAACCATGAATTACTCCAAGAAACAGTTCTTTAAAAGAATTTCTGGGCCACAATCAATGTCCATCAGTACCTGTATTTGACCTGTTGCCCTGCATAGGTATGTGCTGCTGTATTGCCAATCCTGAAGGAACAAGTGACTCTTAGCGGATCTATTCACACGTGTTCACAATTACACATACAAAATCAGCCCTAGCTGAATGGCCTCATACTCACTTCCCATGTTGAGTTGAAAGCCATTGTTTGTGGAAGTGTTTTTGCCAGGAAACTCACTCACTGGAAAATCTGTGCAGAACGCCCAGAGGAGCAGCGTGATCTCAGTTAAAACTTGGTTGGTGTAAAAATGTAAAGGAACATTCACTGACGAGTTACCACCACAGCCCTTGACCTCAGGGTCTTGTTTTCCCTTCACCAAGAAACTTGTCAGCAAAACGTAGCTAAAAAATCCTCAGTGAAAACTACTGACAAGCAAGAAATCTGTTCTAGGTGAAAAAACTGGCCTGTGAGAGCCAGTCATGAGGAAGGGACAGGGCTTGTATTTTTGGGGTTGCAACAGGGGCAAGACAAACTGAAGAAGAAAACACAGGCAGCCCTTGAGGTGAAATGAAGCAACAGTCAGAGCCCAGCAGCAGGGCGTTCTCCACAATACAGCGAGGTGACACAACAAAACATGTTACAAAATATGGGTCATATTGTTTGTCTCAAATCAAGGCAAGCTGCAATGACAGTGTGTTGCTTTGTTTTATAGGGTCCTGGGATCACTGCAGAACTCCCCAGAGTTTTCAGAAGCCTTTTCATGCACCACAAGAGACAACATGGATCCTGTCAAGAAGTGCCGTGTTTGGTGACGGACTGCAAACCTCACATCTCAAGGAGCTTTCCAGGAAAAGAGACTTTCCCAGTTGATTTTGAGAAGGGGAGGAGGGAAGAGAACTGAGGGGAATATGCTAGAGACACGGCTGTAATCCTTGGCCAACATGCAAACCCCGAATCATCACCCATCACAGCACTGAAGAAGGACTAAGGCAGCGTGGGGCTGCCTGGCTGCTCCTGCCCCGGAGCCCCGTAGGTCCCAACTCACCTGGCAGCGCTCAGCCACACCTCACCTGCAGCTCCAACCCTGCCCCACAGCCAGGGCCTTTCTGGATTCATCTGAAACTGGCAAAGCCACACTTCCCCTGCAGCTCCAACCCTGCCCCACAGCCAGGGCCTTTCTGGATTCATCTGAAACTGGCAAAGTACAACACATGATCTCCGCCCGGTCAGTGAATGCAGATTTCAGATCGGGAGGAAGGAAGTACTCAGTCACTAGCACACATTTTAGCCATCGTGACACCACAGAGAGACGACAGTTTATATCCCAGTGTCAGGCTTTGTACCCTCTGCTGTTACGGCAAATCTGTTCTACCAAATGTTTTCATTTGTACTTGAAACCATTTATACAAGAGGAGTCCAAAGACCGGCTGTACTTAAGTAATTTCTCACTAATTACTCCAGCGTGTATTACCTGAAGCCCCTAGTTACAACGGCTAGTTTACAGCTTTCCAGCCCAACTGAAATAGTAGGTAATTTATTAATTTCTGTACCTATAATCTTAAGACTGTGATCAAAGACCCTTTCACCATTTTCTAAGCTTTTTCTTGCTTTCTCTAAAGTTGCTCTTTTTTAAAGTTTCTAGTAATGTATAAATCATAGTTTTTATATTTAAATCTTGAGCTACACTTTTGACTTGAAGTATTGTAACAAATCTTATCAGTGGCTGCGTAGAACTGGGAAATTGGACTAAAGCATGGTATGGGGCAATAAGATAAAGCCTACAAAACTGAGTTCTCCAATGGAGGGCACAAACATTGGAGTTTTCAGGCTGGCTCTGATCCTGCACATAACTTACACGTGTTCTGATCAATGTCAATCCTCACATCAGGAAAGCTGCACAGCTGATTGCAAGAGTCTGAAGGAGCTTTAAGAGGGTAAAAGGCTTTAAATCTGCAATGATATGTATTAAACATCCTCATGCAGATTGCAAAGGAACTTACTGCTTTGTTTATCAAAGCAAAGACATTTTCAAACCAAGTACCAGATACCTCAGATGACTGCTACAATAGGTCTATTTAAAAACCTATGTCCTTTTAGCTTTCTGAGTTTGTCATCTGATCAAAACATTTTGATAATAAACTGAAATTATGAGCCAAATGCAGTGTGTGTTCTTCATAGGAATTATGAAAATACCAAACGAAAATTCTCTGCAAATAAATGCCTGCGCTTGCCCCTGAGCCCCGCAGCTCAGAAAACACAGACCACAACAAACAAACAAATCCCTCTCACAGCTCCCAGGGTCGGCCTTGAGCAGGTGTGGGGAAACCCAGATCTCCTCTATTTTCACACAGAAACCAACATTCCACACAGGAATCAACATTCTGCTAGCTTCCACAGAACAAGGACAAAAACCCAAGCCTCCAGCGCTCGGAGGGAGCTGGAAGGGGGCTGGACACCGAGGGGGAGCAGAGCCAGAGGGGCCCTGCAGGCTGAGGGAGCGGCTCTGAGGGGCCCTCCCGGGCAGGGCTGCGGCACCCCGGCCCCACGCACCCTCACCCCGCGCGGGGCTCCTACCTGAGGCGGGCCCGGGCCGTGCGGGGCTCCGGCTGCTGCGGATCCGGGGCTCGGGGCTCACACCGGGGTTCTGAGGGTCCAGGGCCCGCCGATCCGGGGCTCGGGGCTCACACCGGGGTTCTGAGGGTCCAGGGCCCCCCGATCCGGGGCTCGGGGCTCACACCGGGGTTCTGAGGGTCCCGCGGCTCCTGAGGGCAGGGGCAGGTGAGACAGCGCCCCCCTGCGGCTCACAGGCAGGCGTTATCCCTGCCCCAGCCCAAACTCTGCCTCACAGGCAGGTGTTATCCCTGCCCCACACCAAACTCTGCCTCACAGGCAGGTGTTATCCCTGCCCCACACCAAACTCTGCCTCACAGGCAGGCGTTATCCCTGCCCCAGCCCAAACTCTGCCTCACAGGCAGGCGTTATCCCTGCCCCAGCCCAAACTCTGCCTCACAGGCAGGTGTTATCCCCACAGCTCTGCTCTGCACCAGCCATGCTCTGTGTACACCAACACCCTTAAATGGGATTATGAGCATTGAATGAATATAAACGTGAGCTTGGGAGTTTCCAGGATGCCACATGCAGCATCCCACAACAGGGGGACAGACACTCCTCTCTGCTCCATTTACTCCAAGAGCTGTTCAGGTGAAACAGGGAAAGCCAGGCAGAGGCGTGAGCAAGCTTGGCATCGTGCTGTAACATTATTGCAGAGGCCTGGCACTGAAGTTATCACCTCGCTTTAATAGTGTAGCACCAGCATTTCGCAAGAAATCTGAATGTGCATGGTTTTTTTCCCCTCAATCACCAGTACCTCTCTGAGAGAAAAGAGCCTGGCTCTCAAACACTCATTTTATTTTTCAGGAATGAAAAGCCCCAAAGCTTTTCCTACCCTTTTTACCCCCACATGTAAGGAGAGCTTCCTGCTGTATAGCTGCACCACGGGCAGACACCCGAGTGGGTTGTCTGAAGGTGGTTACAAAAGGTCACTGCAGAGTGCTGAGTGATCCAGCAGCGTGGGGGATGCATATTTTCTTGGAATAATTCTCTCTTTATTACCCCATAAAACTGGCAGAAACTCCTGCTTTGTATACAACAAGTCAGCTTGACGATATTGACGCCAGCCTAGAAAGTTATTTTGGTTTGCTCTGCCAAATCAGATCTCAAAAATCAGGTAAAGCTAAACCAGATTGTGGTGTTTACATTTTGTCTCTGTAACATTTTAATTGGAAACACTCGATTTCCAGCATTGTGAGACACCCAAAGAGCTGTTTGGGCCAGAGGGACCTTTCAGAACTATTTCCCTCTGTGCCTGGTAAGTGAAGTGAGTTGTAAAACCAGTGGTCACTGTGGAGTCACAGTTGGATCAGCCTGGGAGGGCTCAGACACTGGGGAATTGAAGGTGAGACCCTGGGGTGCCTGCTCAGGGTGGGCTCTGGGCTCAGGCAGCCCCTTGCAGGGAGGGACGGGGATGCTCCCACTGCAGCATTCCCTGAGGTGCTGCTCAGGTGCCCACGGGACACAGCAGCTGTGCAGGCATCGGGAATCTCCAGGGCTTCCCCCCTCCCCTTCAGGACATCTGAGGAGACTGCATCCCCTCTGCCCTCAGTTCATTCACAGGTGCAGAAACCGGTGTTGAGACAATTCCCACATGAATGTCACACTTCAGAGCTCCTGCTGACTGCTGGAGTGGCCCAGGAATGTTCATGGCTGCACTATGGCCAGATCTATTTGTGTTTCCATTCCTAAAACTCAACAGACAGTGCCCACAGATGGAGTCAGGATGTCTGACTGATGTGCCTTCCTCGCTTTCTCAAAATTATACAAACTGTGTATGAGCAGGAGTCAAAAAATAGTTTCTTTCTCTCTTTAACCCCATCAGGGGTCATTAAGATTTTTTTTTCACATTCCCTTAAACATATATCTTGCTGGGATCTTCCAGACATGCTTCTCACAATCAATTCTTTGCTTTAACTGAGGATTGAATTATTAATGATTTCATCTTCTCAGAACTGCAGTTCTTCAGTCGAAAAATCTTCATGCTCAAAAGCCCAAAGCTGTCAGTGAAAATGCAGTGATCTGATGCTCAGTTGTGATTTAAATGGCAAAGTCACTGGAAGTTCACATGGCCTATTATTGACTGGGGGAATATAATTATCTCCAATTATAATTAAAAAGTCAAACCCCCAGTACAAGACCCTGAGGGCCCCCGGTGAGCCTGAGATTGAGACACACTCAGCTCTACAACCCTCCCAGCCCTGAATAAGCCTGAGATTTTCTTTTTGAAGGACATATGTTTCTGTTTCATAACAATACCAAGAGATTTTCCCCATAGTAAGGCTAAAAATACTTGCCCAGGCCCCATGAGAAATTAATCCCTGACTGTTTCTAGCAAGCCTGAAGTTCCTTAGCTGGTAGTAGCTAGCTTAAAAGTTTGCTGTTCAGCAAGCAGGTATCTGACCTACCACAAGATTCTGAACACCACTCCCTCAATTGCAAATAATCTGAGAACAGGGAAATTGGTTTGGTGATTCTTCCTAATGGATAAAAAGTGTACGTGACATTTACATTGTTGATATTAAAAATAACTCATTTTATACGTATTTTAGTCATTAGAAATCTAAACTGAACTTCCGTGTTCTTGTCATCAACACCACTGAAGGTTCTTCTGACCTGTAAGAGAGAAAATTCCATTTAAAAGGATGGCAGTGCCAAGTAGGGCAGGGAAGGCTGCTGTGTGTCACCTGCAGGGCAGTGTGTGACACCATCACTCACCTGCCATCCCGTCCTGCCTCAGGAGAAGACGATGTACACCATGAGGGCACAGCCCAGGATCCAGGCGAGTGCCAGCAGCACGGGGACAAGCAGGCGGGCCAGCGGGGCCTGGGCTGGCACAGGACAGTGTCAGGGACACGGACAGGGAGCTCTGACCCGTCCCACCGGGCCAGGGCTGGGTAACAGCACGCTCTTGCCAGAAAGCAGAATAACAACCTTCCAGATCCTATTACTCACCGATATATTACAACCTCTTACACCACATCTTTACACAGTTAATAGAATTACAGGTGTTTGAAGGGATTCAGAAATTATGTAAAACTATTCACAACACCTTGCACAGTTTAGATCAAGCAAGGCAGACTCATAATTGAAGGATTGCCACCTGTCTCACCGTGGCACTGCACAATGTGTCTGCCAGAGGGACAGAAGAGCTGCATGTGCTGCCATGAAAATATTAAACACATGAACAACCACGCAGCAAAATAATCCTGCCCTGAAACTGGGTGTCCTTGCCCCAGGGGCGTCCCTCACCTGTTTGATTTCGGTTCACCTGCTCTGACCCCGTGTCAGGTGAAGCTGCAGGGAGGGTTTCCCTGCACTTGCCGTTCCCTGCAGCTTTAATCACAAGAGCAGGGCTGGATCCTGCGGGGGGCACAGAGGGGTTTGCCAAATGCTGCTGACTCTGGGGCTTTGTTACAGGAGCTCCAGTTTAAACCAGGATCAGGGTAATTTCTGGGGCTATCAATGAAAGCTCAAATAAATAGTGCTCTGTGTCCTTTAGTACCTCAGCAGAAACTCACTCTCCCTAGATACCAGAGTCAGTGGTGCAAAAAAACAGGAGATAAATCTTTAAAAACTTTGAAGGTAGCTCTGAAGGTGTATTAAAAAGTTCCCTTTACAAGTGTTACCTGAGTAACTGTGCAAACAGTACACACCACAGCTACAGTTGTAAATTTAAGTGAAATAAAGAAAAAATTACAATAAATTTAAAAAGCATTTTTACGAACTGCCTTTTCTCCAGAGAGAGAGTGAAGTGTGCTTACAATGGAAAGGTCACTATTAAAATTTCATTTTGCTCTGGCACTTGAGCTCTGCTGGGTTAAAATCTAAATTAGTCTGTGTTCACCTGGCACTATACTTGGAGCTCAACTACACACAGTATAAAAAAATGCTGTCAAACAACTCATTTTACACACTGTCCTACTGTGTCAGCTAACTTGGGATGACAACTACAAAAAATAAAGAAAACAAAACTAGTAGGATTCAAAAATACAGGAGGAACCCAAGCTGTTAAAAGAATTAGCTTTTAAAGTGATTACACTTTCTTACTGAAAAGTAAAACATAAATAGTGTATCAGACAAGAACACAGGTAGCTGAGTATATTCCCAGTGCATTGCTCAGGTCTATTAATTGCAGTATATTATTGCATTCACATTTAATTGTGCCTCTTACCTGGTTCTGCCATTCCCTCTGCTAGTTTAATGGCAGCTGAAGGTTTGCCTCTGCAGTGGCTCTGGGAGCCCTGGGATGCTTTAAATAGAGCAATATTTGGAACGTGCTGCAGCTGCCTGGCTCGCTGTGCCAGGGGCTGCCTGCAAGCATTCAATTGTCTAAAAAGGCAGGAATTCAGGGGCTCAAGGTTACCTCTGCCTGTCCCTCCAGCTGCACCTCTGCTTCAGTGCAATCTGCCTAAAGAGGGGTTAGTGTATTGAAGAGGGGGGAAAGCAAGGTGCAAACTGCTTTATGGTCTCTTTATGGCCACAAAGCCCCCGTGGTAAATGCAGATTACTCTCGTGACCACCCCTGCCCCTCCAGTGTGCCAGGGATCTGGTGTGTTCTGAGTGCCCCCCTCCTCTCTCACCCCTCTGCTGGGGAGGGTCCAGCAGGCCCTGTGCAGGATTCCTGTGCAGGATTCCTGTGCAGGGATCTCTGCAGTTACCAGCTCTCTCCTACCTGCAGAACTTCAGCCCCAGGGGAGGGCAGGGGGGCAGAACCTGTCCAACATCACACCCACCACACAGCTGGGAGGGACAGCCCTTCCCAGGCACCCCCTAAGGAAAAGGAAGGGCATTTCAGTACTGCTTCTCCAAAATGGGAGCAATCTTACAATAAACCCCAGGGCTATGTAACACTTTATTATGCCATGCACAGCTCAGCCTATCACAACATTTTGAGACATGAGAATAAACCATGAGCTTTACTTTCTTTGTCTGGCTTTGCTATAAAGCAAATCCTTTTGGGATAAGATCCAATTTGTTGTGAAGAGAAATATGAATCTGTGTAAAATATTTATTTAAAAGAAAAAATCTCTGATATAATAGCTTCATTGGCTGCACAGCTGTTCCTGTAAGAATCCTATCTGGCTTGGTTCTGCTAATTATATCTATCCATCTCATCTCATGGAAATAATTTCCATCAGGAATCATGTATTCCTGACAAGACCATCTGACCTTCAGGGCTGGGATCCTTCCAGGCCCAGTTGCCAGCAGCGAGGGCAGCGAGCCCGTGCTGCCACCCCAGCGTGGGGAGCTGCTCCCCTGAGTGCTGCCCTGCACGTCCACAGCCCCGCGGGAGGGAGGTGAAAGCTGTAACTGCAGCAAAGAATAGAGCAACAATATAGACATTATTTTAAACAACACATCTTCTGTTGGGAACTCAGGAATGAACTGCAGACATCAATTCTACAATAGGCCTCAGTTCAACAACCAAAAAGAAAAAAAGCAGAGGGAGAGTTTCAAAATATAAAACAAGGAGAGGACACAAGGCTTAAGAAAATAGTCAGAATGATCTGTGTCAAACACATCTACTGCTCTGCTGCTGAAGAACAATACACAAGAGCAACAATTCCCTCATTTCTGCCTGTGTTCCCAGTTACGTGATCCTGTTTCGTGTTCTTCCCTCTCTGCTTGTGCTGGGCCACTGAGATACTCAACATGCAGAGTGACACTTGAGGGGCAGCTGGGCTCAGAAAGGAGATTCCTTCTCAGCCTCCAGCTCACTGAGGTGCTCAGGCAGACTGGCCTCAGGGCAACCTCTGGGACTTCATTCCCATTAACTGCTGGAAGCTGGAATCACTTCAAATACTTTAAATGTCTACAGTGCTTTAAGGGAATTAGGGCCAAAATTAGGAGGAGGAACGGGGTAAGGCAGCAGGGCTGCAAGGCTTTTTGTGAGAGAAGTGATTTTAAGGGGAAAAATCCTTTTAGTGCCTGGTGTTTGGGCAGGACCTGTCAGAACCTCACTGACCTCCCCTGGCTTTGCAAAGCAAATTGGCCATTTTTGATGGTAAAATACCCAATGTGCTTACAGCACATCCCAATCTTCATCACTGCATCAGTAACCAGAGATCAAATACTGGAATGTCACATTTCTGTCTTTGTTACTGTACTTGTAACCTCTGGGAATCTGCACCCACATGCAGGAGGCTAGCAAAGAAATGCTTTGTTTTATAAATTCTATATGATCCCTATAAATAATTGCAGCCTACACTGCTTTAGAGGAGATTAGAAGGACAGACCAACTCATCTTCACAAAGGGAATACTCCAAGTAATAAAATCTTTATAGCTTTGTAATACTGGTATTAATTTTTAAATCACATTTCTTTCAATTGATCTTTTCCCTTTAAGAAAAAACCCCGATTTACTAGCGAATCAAAAGCCAAGTTTATACACCTTGAATTATTTTATGACTTTCCCATACTCTCTTGTGACCTGCAGACTAAAATATGAGAATATCAAATTATTGCATTCACAAAATAGGTTTATGTGTGGAAATTTGTCTCATGAAATGTGTTTTATTAGTCACACCAATCTTAGCATTTGAAAGCTCCTTTACAAATTGCTAGACATTACTTCTACTCACATTTAAACAATGAAAATAAAGGCTGATTTATTTGATAACTATGCAACCAAAGACCTGAAAAAATCCATGTATTAAGCTACTAAATAATTAATTCCACATGCTGCTTCCTAGGGCTCTGGGTCTACACATCATTTCTGCTGGCAGAGAGAAGCATCCCTCAGCTGAGTGCTGAGCTACCTGCAGAAAGCAGCTGCAGATGTGACGGGAGAGGAAGCAGCACCCTGGTGTGGAGATGTCCACGAGCCATTCCTGGCTCAGCCCTGCTGAGCCTCAGAATAGCAGCGATAACGAGGTGGGCTCTGCCTTTGCACAGCTCCAGTTCCTGGCAGCTGAGGGGTGGCAAATTCCTCTGCAGCTGGCACAGGGCTGGCCCAAGCTCCCTGATGCCTCATCAGCAGGGCAGCTCCTGGCTTCCCTGGGGCCCCGCAGAGCTGGAGGTGAGGAGCAGCACCAGGAGCCCAGGGCACAGCCCAGGGCCAGCAGCAGCTGAACATGGAGCCCAGTGTCCCTCAGCACAGCCTGCCAGACCCAGAGCAGCCCTGCAGCCACAGCCTTCCCCCGAGCTGAAGGGGCCCTGGGCCCCCAGGACAGCTCAGGGTCACTCACAGGGCAGGTTTCAGCTTCTCCATGCAGACACTGCACCCATTCCTCTCATTTAATATTATTCTGGAAGGGAACCCAGCCCGTGGCACACCAGAAATCCCCAGGGTTTGTGATTTGAGAAGTGGCAGCTTTCTGGAGGATGAGAGTTGTGATTTACACACTACTGCAACCTGTTGCTGTGGCTTTTACTGTCTACTTGGCATTTTCTTCAGAACTGAAAGGCATTTAATGTGTCACCTGGATTTGCACTGAATCCTAACTCCTGGACCGAGTTAGAACTCCAGGCTTACCAAGCTGCATTTTCCATCTGAATTTTCTGCTGTGACAGAACAATGAAGTTAATAATGACTCCATTCTGTTTCTTTGGATGAGAAAAAATAACCTGCAGCGCACTCTGTGTGCAGCAAAGAGTTTGAGGAAGACTCCCTGGTGCAGGAGGTGTCTTTGGCCCTGTCCAGGTGCCACAGTCACCTCCTGCACAGCTCCATGGTGCGGGCACAAAGCTGGGAGGAGCCCCAGGGCACCCCCAGGACACCCAGAGCCCCCAAAGTGCCCTGCAGCAGCTGCAGACACCTGAGCAGCACCTCTCACCTGCCATTTCAGGCTCAGTGGGCAGGGAAAGCTTCCTCCAGAGGGTGGCTGAGGAGGGGAGGCAGCAGAGCAGGAGGCAGGAGCCCCCTGGGACACCCAACAAGGGTTTCACCAGGGTGCTCTGGCTGATCCCGGGCACAGGGGTGGGAACAGCTGGAGACTGGAGCATGGTTTTGGCTGCTCCTTTGTTCTAACTCCTGAAAAAGAAGGGACTGAAGGGCTCAGCTGGGATGTGTGTCCCAGCTCCTGGTTCAGCCCCACATTTCCTGGCTGAAAACAACTGACCAGAGTGAAGATTGTTCACAAACAACCACTGGCCTGTGCAATTTCAGCTCATGTGCTGGGCAAAGTCAGACATGGGCTGAAAACATCTTTATTTGATCTTACTGTGTCCTCTGAAGGAACATTGCCTTGTGCCAGCAAGGAACACAATGGCAAAACACAAACTGGCTGAAGAAAAAAGGGTGTGCTCATCATCACTAATTGTGAAAGACTTTCTAAAATGTCTTGTTTGTCTAAGATTTATTTCTTGATTTGACCATTCCAGTTGACCATAAACACTGGATAAAATGGAGCAAGTTAATTTCAATGTTGCACTAAGCAAAATGAAGGATTTCCTCAGAATCTTTTATTCTACATTTTCATAGAATCAGGAAGTGGTTATTGTTGGAGAAGACCTTTAAGATCACCAAGACCAACCATCAGCCCAGCACTACCATGTATTAGAAAACTACAGCTCAAGTGGGTACAAGGCAGCCCTAAAGTCACCTTCCCCAGCAGAGACACCTGCAGATATCCTGCTCTTATCTGCTCATATGAGGACTCCCTAAAAACTGGGAAAAGCAAGGTTGGGACAAAATCCAAGAGCAGAAGAAAACCTGTGGTAAATCCAAGCCACAGCAAGGGGCAGGGACCCCCCCAAGGTGTCCCAGCAGTTCCTGGGAGTCCAGGGAGCTCCACACGCTCCAGGCTCACCCCAGGAATGCCAGCTGGATCCCAGGAATCTCGGTGCCAGGCTGCACTGTGCTCCTGGAGGGGCTGCCTCACTTCCACTCATCAGACAGCCAGGTCATCTTCTCTTTCCTTTTCCAGGTCATTCTGGCATCAGCTCCTCTGATTCCGTATCCCCATGGAGATGTTCCCTCTTTAGCAGTCCATCTACCTTTAGGAGAACATGAGAGGGATCCTTCTCCTTGCTTTTCCTACAGCTTATCCATTCCTTTTTAAATGAACCCTCTGTGCTGGGGAAAATGCACTTCTAAATTTACCGTGGCAAATCAGTTAATTCAAAAAAGCTTTGCAAGCCTTGAAAAGCCATGAGGATATTACCAAGTTTTACCTGACCAGAAATAAAGTTCTCAAAAGCAATATAAATGGACAATTTCATGCACAAATTGAAAGACAATCTTACTTGTAAGAAGAGAGCAGTTTTAGGAGGCAGATGACTGCAAGCACGGAGTCCTTGGAGAAAAGGTGTGTGAAGAACAGCAGCTCCAAACTGGTGCTGCAGTTCCCTCTTGTGACAGCAGAGCAAATTCCTGTTTGCAGGGAAGCAAGGAGGTTCAGTCAGCAGAGCCACTGCAGCTCTATGCACTCAAGAGGTGTGGGTTGGGGATCCCAAACAAACTAAACCTGCTGGGTTTGAAACATTCCTCAGGACAGATGTATTCACTGTTGGGGGGCTTTGGAAGAGGAGTTTCCCCACCCTGGGGTGCCTTTGCCCCTGTTCACATTAATGCACAGCAGTTACAGGAAATGAAGCACCCAAAGCCCCTTCCTCAGCCTGAGCTCCCTCTGGCACTGGCTCCAAGGCGAGGCACAGGCAGTCTGGCTGCTCCTCACAGCCCCTGAGTGACCAGGAGCAGCATTTACAGGCAGAAACAGAGACCCTGCTGCTCGTTCAACATGAATTCTCCCTGCCCTTCTCATGTCTCTAGGTTCTTCACTGTATTTTGCCCCAAACTAAACTCTCAGAATGGACTGGTTTTAGCTTTTGGAAGCCAGTTTTTGGTTTGGGTTGGGAGGGACCTTAAAGCCCATCTTGTTCCACCCCCTGCCGTGGACAGGGACACCTTCTAGAGACCAGGATGCTCCAAGTCCTGTCCAACCCTTTAACACCTGCAGGGAGTGTCCCTGGGCCCCAGGAGTGTCCCTGGGCCCCAGGAGTGTCCCTGAGCCCCAGGTGTGTCCCTGGGCCCCAGGAGTGTCCCTGGGCCCCAGGAGTGTCCCTGAGCCCCAGGAGTGTCCCTGAGCCCCAGGTGTGTCCCTGGGCCCCAGGAGTGTCCCTGAGCCCCAGGTGTGTCCCTGGGCCCCAGGAGTGTCCCTGAGCCCCAGGTGTGTCCCTGAGCCCCAGGAGTGTCCCTGGGCCCCAGGAGTGTCCCTGAGCCCCAGGAGTGTCCCTGGGCCCCGGGTGTGTCCCTGGGCCCCGGGTGTGTCCCTGGGCCCCAGGAGTGTCCCTGAGCCC